>ML807733.1:67838-84360 GCA_009831015.1 Picea engelmannii | reverse complement strand
AAAAATCATGGACAATTATTCTTCTATGCTTGAGAAGAATAGTCCACACAACCCATGGCTGATGTTTAAATTTTTGAGGGAATATGCTCTTCTAGATCTCACATATGTGAGTGGAAGAGTGATCCATATGAATTAGTTTGTATCATGACATTGTTAATATCAGATGATATGATTGGACATAGTATGTCTCTTGACAGTAGTTGCATGCTACTATGGTGGATGTGATCCACTGGTAGTGATTATGTGTCATTGCTTAGTAGTTGTGTGCTACTAGGAGTGGTAGTATACCATTGGATAGTAGTTGTATGATACTATGAATAGATACATTTGTGTTCTATTGGATGGCATTGTTTTGATTTCCATGTAGACTATCTAGTTAGATAGTGATGTTGGTGCTCATGATTTGATCATGAGATAGACTGTGTGGCTATGATGATGCTACCGGTTGAATGGCATGCTTGTGCTCAAGACCATTTCCTTTAATACCTCCCTATATAGGAGGCAGTGTTGATATTATAGTAGCTGTGGGAGGTATTAACCTCTATGTGTAACCTTTGACGAGACTAGAATATTCTGGGAAGCAAGAGAAACCCTAGAAGGTTAGGAAATGACCTTAGAAGACAAGTAGACTCAAGATAATAATTTATATTAAATTATTATCCTCCATAAATAGAAGTCAGCTCAGTTAGGTCACTTGGAGGACTATAAATAAGAAGGTGCTAGAGCTCATTTGTCACACTCACTCTTAGAACTCCATAAGGACAAGTGGTGCACATGACTAGAGGAGAGTTGTTGTTGTTGTAGTGGTGACTTGACCTTTGGTTATGGATGGAATTTCTGCTTGGTAATGGTTTGGACTTTCTTCTTGGTATGCTAGCTTTGGAGAGAGGTACACTACCTTGGTTGGTTATTGGTTCTAGTGTTTGCTTCCAGAATTATTCTATCTGTTAAGGTTAAGGTGCTTGGGGGTGGAATTTTTTCCTATGGTTTGGTGACAATATTTTTATATTGTCTACGGTGAAATGAGCACACCTATTATTCTAATAGTCGTCACATCTCTTCTCAAAGATAAGCTTCCACCATTCTAGCGAGTTCATTCACTCTGTATTTTACAAGTATGTATGTCATTTCTCTCATTAATACAAATTGTGTATTATTGTATCTCTGTGTTTATTTTTATATCTCTGTTATATTTTTGTATCTCTGTGTATTTCCTTGTTATATTTTTGCCTTAATTTCATTCTCAAAATAATCTAGATGAGTGGTATCAGAGCAGGTTGCTCCTTGTCGTTTCTTAGTGCATGTCCACGACAAGGTCAGGGTATAGAGAGTTGGGTCTCGAGTTAGTTTCTCTTGAGGACAACTCTCGTTGGCCCAAGAAACCTCCCATGGCAGAAGAAAAGAGAGACAGAGGAGCATAAGATCCCATCAAGATATTTCTCACGGAATCCCTCACGCAACAGAGGAACGATATGTTGGAGAATTTTTCCCAAATCATTCAATGATTGTAGAAATTAATAGGAACATCTTCATCAAGAAGTCGTTTTGGAGACGCTACCCCTTTCAACGTACTAGTTAATTTTGATATTCCCGTGTTTGAAGGTCATATCGATGTGAATGATTTGGAAAAAATGGTTAAATTTGTTGGAAGGTTATTTCTTTGTTCCAATTTTTTTGACCGAGAAAATATCACTTTTGCACCCCTTAAGGCTCTCCCCCATGTCAAACATTGGTGGGAAACTTACTAAGAGAAAAAATCCATAGAGGAGTCTGGAATATTTGGGGTCGAGCCCACTTGAGATTTTTTTAAGGATGTGGTCAAGGAGCAATATTACCCTGTGGGAAACCATGATGACCAGTACATGAGATGGACCACATTGCATCAAGAGAGGGATCAAACAATGTTGGAGTTCACAAATACCTTCCATACCTTGTGCACCAAGCTAGGTATCAAAGAATTCGAGCGACATCTAGTTCTAAAATACCACAGGGCTCTACATAGGTACATCCAAACCAAAATGGATTTTCTGGACATCTCATCCCTGGGAGCAGCATATGGATATGTTGTCAAAATCGAGCAGAAATTTAAGCACCAGAACAAGCGGGAATTTGTGTCTGCAAATCCACAAAAACCTAAGTATGGTAAAGGAATCCCTAACTCACATAACAGTCAACCTCAAGATAACCATTCCAAACCATAGGAAAAGAAGAGAAATGGGAAAATGAAGAAGGACATTGGAAAGTAGTGTGACTTCCATAAAATCCCTTAGCACAACACCGATGAATTCGCTCGAAATAGTCATTGGTATATGAGCTCAAAGAAACAGAGCCAAGACTTGACTCAGACTACGACTTAGAAAATAATAAAAGGAGATAGATAATTGATGTAGAACCCACTTCTACTGTCGCGACCGCAACAATCCAACCAGAAGAACTAGAAGATCCTGATGAGGGGGAGTGCCTTTTCCATTCACAGATGTGGGTGAAGGGGACCCCACTTCATTTTATTGTTGATAGTGGAAGCCAAAAGAACCTCATCTTAGCATAGGTCGTCAAGAAGTTGGATTTTCCGACAACACCACACCCACAACCATACAACATTGGATGGCTTCATCAGGGGTGAGATATTTGTGTCATCCAATAGTGTTGTCTGTCATATGATGTCAAACCCTTCAAGGATGAGGCATTATGTGATGTTGCCCCACTGGAAGTTTGTGATGTTTTTTCAGGCCAACCATATATGTGGAGGCGTCATGTTATTTATGACTCTCGACCTCATACCATCATTTTTACTCTGGGGGTCACCCCTATAGGATACTAGAGGTAGTTCTGACTACGGTACTGACAAAACAATGCCGCAAAGTAATATCTCATACCACAAATTTTAGCCTCTTCACAATATGTTCAAAATGTGAACAGAAGGACACTGCAACCACTTCAGCCTCGAACCAATACCTTTCTATCCAACAGAAGTAGATTGACAAGATTGTAGAAGAGCATAAGGATATTTGTGTTGCACCTATCGGGGTTCCTCTAGACTTCCCAGTCAAGCAAAGAAATAATAGATCCCTTCATGTTGCATATTCATCAATAGAGTCCTCCGACACTTAGGTAGATCATGCAGCTAGTTTGGTTAAATGGATCCAACCCCTCCAACAACAGGTTCGTGATAGCCTCCAACAAGACAAGCAAGACAACTTCTCTAGCAAGGAAAGCAGCTCACCAAGGTTCAGATTCAGCAAAATCTTCCCCATCTTTCAGGGGAACTTGACGCAATGGGTACCATTGTTTTCTAAGGGTGGAGGATTTATCCATATGGATATTGGTGGCCACCCAACTATTCTACTGGCTCAAAGAACAATTTTCCATTTTGGCAATTATTTTACAGTTTTTCGAGTCCTAAACTTCTGAGGTCGTTTTAAGGCCCTAAATGACATTTTTTTAGACTTTTGGGGGCCAAGTATTTCCAATTGCATACCTTCACCCCCAAAACAAGTTGTACTTCTTGGATAGACCTTTCTGATGAGGTATCGAATGCCCCAAATGGAGATTGTATGCAAAATTTATGCCCTCGGGAAGTTCGCGTATCAACTACCCTCATAGAGGCCTGCAAACATTTTGGCCTTTCATCTCCCGGGGTTCGGGTTTTGGATTTTTTGGACATCCAAACCAAAATGGATTTTTTGTACATCTCATTACTGGGAGCAACATATCGATATGTTGTCAAAATCGAGCTGAAATTTAAGCACCAAAACAAGCAGGAATTTGGGTCTACAAATCCGCAACAACCAAAGTATGGTAAAGGTAGCCCTAACTCATATAAAAGTAAACCTCAAGACAACCAGTCCAAGACATAGGAAAAGAAGAGTAACGAGAATATGAAGAAGGACACTGGGAAGTGGTGCGATTTTCATAAAATCCCTTGGCACAACATCGATGAATGTCTCTCGAAACAGTCATTGGTAGTCAAGCTCAAAGAAACAGAGTTGAGCCCTGACTCGGACAATAATAAAAGGAGACAGATAGTTGATGCAGAACCCACTACTATTGTCATGACTACAACAATCCAACTAGAAGAACCAGAGGATCTTGAGGAGGGGGGGCACCTTTTTTCCATTCACAGATGTGGGTGTAGTGGACCCTGCTACATTTTATTATTGATAACGTAAGCCAGAAGAACCTCATCTCATTAAAGGTCGTCAAGAAATTGGATTTGTCAAAAACACCACACCCACAACCATACAACATTGGATGGCTTCACCATGGATGAGATCTTCGTGTCAGCCAATAGTTTCATCTGTCATACGACATCAAGCCCTTCAAGGATGAACTACTATGTGATGTTTCCCCACTGGAAGTCTGTGATGTTCTATTAGGCCAGCCATATATGTGGAGAAATCATAATATTTATGAGTCTTGACCCCGTAGCATCATTGTTACTCTGGGGGGTCATCCCTACAGGATACCAGAGGTAGTTCTGACTACTGTACTAAAAAAACAGTGCCGCAAAGTAATCTCGCATACCGCAAAATTCATCCTCTTCACAATCAATATATTCATAAGGTGAAAAGAAGGAAACTGCAACCATTACATCCTCGGCCCAATACCTTTATATCCAGTAGAAGCAGATTGACAAGATTGTATAATATCACAAAGATATTCTTGTTGCACCTATGGGGGTTCCACCACACTTCCCAGTCAAGCAAATTAATAACAGATCCCTTCATGTTGCATATTCACCGATATAGTCCTACCACACTCAAGTATATCATGCAACTATATTGGTTGAATGGATCCAACCCCTCCAACAACAGGTTTGTGACAACCTCCAACAAGCCAAGCAGGACAACTTCTCCAGTAAGGCAAGCAACTCACCAAGGTTCAAATTCAACAAAATCTTCCCCATCTCCCACAGGAACTTAACACAATGGGGACCATTGCCTCCTAAAGGGGGAGGATTGATCCAGATGGATATCGGTGGCCACCCACCTATTCCACTAACTCAAAGAATAGTTTTCCATTTTGGTAGTTTTTTTACAGTTTTTTGAGTCCCAAACTTCTAGGGTTGTTTTGAGGCCCTAAACGATGTTTTTTTTTAACTTTTGGGGGGCAGGGGAGGTGTATGACATACCTTAGAATTTAGTGGAAGTTGGAATTCTTGGATATACCTTTCCGATGAGGTATTGAATGCTCCAAAAGAAGATCGTATGCAAAATTTATGCCCTCAGGAAGTTGATGTATCAACTATCCATATCGGGGCCCACAAACCTTTTGGCCTTTCATATCCCAAGGTTAGGGTTTTGGATTTTCTTTATGTTAAAAAGGACTTTAGAGCCTCATTGTAAAAATCATATTCTTGTGAATGAGCGTAGTCATCACATATCTTCTCAGAGATAAGTTGCCACCATTCTAGCGAGTTCATTCACTCTGCATTTTATAGTTATGTACATTTCGCTCATTAATAGAAATTGTGTATTATTGTATCTCTTTGTTTATTGTTATATATCTTCTATATCTTTGTTATATTCTTGTATATCTATTACATCTATGTGTATTTCCTTGTTATATTTCTGCCTTCATTTCGTTCTCAAAATAATTCGGATCAGTCTGCCACTTTGCATGTCGTGGAATTACGTCACAACCAAGGCTCGTTATACATCACCACTAAGGCCTGCTAGAGTGGTCTTGCCACCCCACCACCCCGCCACTATGGAAATCCATGTCACTGTCACCATGTCACCTGACATATGGCTTCCACGTCATCACTGATGTCACTACATGAAAAAATTCCAATTTTTCCAAAATTCTCAAAAATGCATATTTTCAAGAATTGCTCTTCGACCGCCCACACACCTTTCGACTCAACCTCTGCTAAATAATTTGTATTATGTCCCATGTGTCATCCCATACGATCCAATAACTACAACCAACACTCTAATACCAATTTGTGGCGTACTCGTTGCTTGGGTACCTAAACAATTCACATTTTTGGGCGAATTCTAAATTTTTGATATCGTTATTTAATAATCAAGAAACATGATACAAGCATATGCAATAATAAAGAAGCATTCATATCTATAAAATAAACATGTTCTCATTCCATGCACAACATTATTCAACAAACAAACAAGTTATAAAATTAACACAGAGATAATACATACAGAGTAGAAATATAATTTACAAGAAATACAAAGAACTTATATTTTAAAGAAAAAAATCATCGTTTAGCCAGAAATCAAATGTTCCACCCAACCTTAGGCTCTATTTCACATAAAATCTCTATAATTGATCACCCCAGTCAACTATCAAGATCTCACAGATTTCTCAACCACACAACAAATCCTAGTTTGTGAGCTCTCTTTCTCCATCAACTTGCACAACCCAAAGAAATGAACCCCCTTCTATGCAACGCAATCCCTCAAGTTGTGCCACTTCTTTCTAGGTCTCTAGTGCTACTGGTTAGGAAATCTCAATGTTGGAAACTCCAAGGATTTTCAGTTGCAAACAGTTCTTTCACAACTGACATCATTCTTGTGCACACAAGCATTAATTTCTTGCTAGAATAACCACTAGTTACCTACAACCAACTAGCAATGGCTCTCTCCCCCAACAATTTGTTTCCCATGCCCAAAAACCAAGAACAATAATGAGCAAGAATGAATGAGGAACGATTAATGACCAACCCCCAAACAACCAAAATCATTATTTATATAATTACATGCAATAATGCACCACATGGCTTCCCTAAGAAGATCACGTAACTATTTCCCCACTAATTTCAGGATGGGTGAATAAAATATAATAAATTGTCTTAGCCCCTTTAGCCCCCTCTCTCATGGAATCATAGCTCCCTATAACTCTATCCTTGTACATTTTGTAGCCAATGATGGATTTTTAATATTAATATTCAAAGTATTACGTTGCTAGGCTCTCTGATCTTTCATAAAACAAACACAAATACATTATTAATCTGGGGGCCCAAAACTAGGGTATTAGACCTCTTGTTTTCCTATTGCACCACGTGCTCATGTGCATATTGATTTCACATTGACTACAACATCCTTATTTTCCTAGTATTGATAGTTGTTGGGTAAGAAATATTTGATATTATAAGAAATTAAACCTTCCTTCTCCCTTGAAGACATATTGTCATGGTGTTATTAAGGATAGTTGGATCTTTGCACCCACCTTGGAAACTAAAGAGATTTATAGTGTGTGTAAGATATTATATCCAAGTGACCATCAATGCCTAGATAGAAAATGACATCATAGGTTTGACATTTAAGAATTTGAGCTAATTCATGATGATACTCCTCTCATATCCACACTCGCTTTGGAAACTAAGAAGATTAACACTATGTCTGGGATATTATAGCAAAGGGACTATTGATGCATAGATAGATAATGTTATCACATGTTTGGCATTCATAAGTTTGAGCTAATTCATGACAATGTTCCTCTCACCTCCAAAGTAGAGAAGCAACCTCTCAAGAAGATGCAATGCACCATATACTTAAGTAAGGAGATGTAGACTAAAAAAATACACAAATTCTTAAAATTGCTATAGGAATGGTTTCATTAGAGGTTCTCTTTCACCTTAAACATGATAGGTCAAACATAGAGTTATAGTAGGATTAACATTCATTTCCTTATTTTTATTTTTTTTAGAATTCGTCTTGACACCATTAACCTTTAGTATGACTTTCTAGGTTCTACACATCCAATAGTGGGACGTTTTCCAAAGAATGATCCTCATGTCACACAAATTTTAGGTACAAATCTCCTCGTGTCAATGTTTTGTGCCAGTAAAATCATCATGGTTAACATGTTTTTCTCAAGGTTTTGAGGTTCCACCTAGTTAGCTACGAGTCCTAATTCAAATCAGTTCAATATTTCATATGTTATCCCCCTTTATCATAAATGTGTGCAACTTATGAATTCCTCGTGACACTGACCTTATTTCTAAGCCTATTGGTTAATCCTAAGATTGTTTTCCCAATTTTTGATGCATTCTTAAAGCATGGTTAATCCTAAGATCATTTCTCCACTTTTTATGCATTTTTCAAAGCATGAATTAGGATGGAAGGAAGTTCTAACATGATAAATGGGAAGTACATTATATAAATATAAATGTTCTTTTAAGGACTTTTCATTGCATTGAGTTGAAGTTGTTAAGTGCATCTTATAATTCAATATTGATGAGATTGTCACAAATGATTAAGTTCGGTATTGATGAGATTGTCACAAATGATTAAGTTTGGTATTGATGAGATTGTCACAAATGATTAAATGTAAAATTTACGTAGTCATATTTTAAATAGAATTTATTGAAAATTAACAAAAATTAAAGGAAACATTACCAAAAATTTAAAAAAATAAAATTAGAAATAAATATTATAAACCTTAACATAAATGTAGATTAAAAAAAATGAAAGAAATTTGTAACTTAATTTCATTTTGTTGTTTGTTAGTGTTATATATATATATATATATATATATATATATATATATATATATATATATATATATATATATATATATATATATATATATGAGATTAAAATGTAGGTAAACTAATGGTCAAAGTTATACCAATGCCAAGTGAAACTAATAGACCATATTTTATCTAAGTCAACCTTCTTTGCATTTTTCTGAATTTTTTAAATATACCACGAATCTCAACCTGGCCATCTAATATAGGATTTGCATATTGATTCACCCAAGTTGTAGATTGTTGGTTGAACAAAGTGATTCCTGCCTCCATTCAACATTATTTTTAAGCTCTCTTTGGGCATGTTTTCAGTGGTTTTGGGGTTCAAATCACTCCTTGTTGTTGCATGGCCCTCTACATCCCTTGTAAGTTCACTCCTTCAATGACCCAATTCCTATTATACATCATTGCTTCTACCTCCCAAGTTGATTCACAATTATTTATTGTGGCCATAGTCTAAACATTTTACGAAATGATTTTTTTTTCAGAAATATTTTCCGGGGACATTTGCCCAAAATCTGACAAGAAATTGTTAGATCCACATATTTGAGTGATTTTTTTGTATAATCCAAGTGCCCCAGGGGTTTTCAGCATGCTAAATCCATTTTTGCATTCAGAAATAGATTTTCTACGTGACTTTTTATGACTTTATCATGTAATACAAAACAACTTACCACAACGAACAGATCCACTACTTGGCCTTCCCAATGCATTCTCCACAAACTCAGTCCGCCTGTAGAATATTGAAGAAAATTTTATCATAGTGGTGTTTTATTGTACATACTCAGTCCGCCTAGAGAATATTGAAGCAAATTTTATCATATTGGTATTTTCTTGCACATATGAATCGACAAGAATCATGAAGAAATGCAAGCAAATCAGTGGAAAGTAGGTCAACAAAGTTCAACCACATAACAACCAATCTCCCTCCAAACCCATTGTATAAATCAAGGTTTCCCTCTTTCATATTTCTTTACAGAGTGGTAAAATCTATCATAACTGAGTTTTCAACCACAACCATTACGGGATGTTATCTATGAATGCAGGATGACTCATCAATGTTATTCAAGGAAAACCACACTGATGCAGGAGCATCGTTGGCAAGCACGCAGAGGCAGGACCACTCAACATGTGTGGGTTCTTCCAGAAATTCAACGTTGACAGTTGCATCTGATTTTGAAAGCTGCCTTCACTCAATGCCAGAATTCACCTTTGGAGGCACGCTTGAACCGGTGTCGAATTTTACCCTTTGAGGCACGTTTTGAAAATCGTAAACAAAGCAGGAGTTTCCACTACGATTCTGGAATGCGACTGAACTAAGATAGCGTAGGATGAATTTTAGAGTAGGCAACTAGCCAGGGGAAACCCTAGAAACATTTTTGAGTTATGTAGAAGTTGGTACACCCAGTTAGAGAGGGCAGGAATACAGAGAGAACTTAGTTGTAGGAGAGAACTGCAAGTTAGAAGGAGATCTCAATGTTTTGAGTTACTGTAATTTTGAATGTATTCTATAGCCATTGGGAACTTGTGAATATAACAAAATGGAAAATTGATCCAAATGTATAGTGTGTGGACTGTGTGCATTTTCCCTGTCATTTTTTGTTTACATGAATAAGTGGATGGAACTGTGAGTTTTCTAGTTTCAATTGTTTCTCTTCATTAAAGCTCTGCAAGGTGTGCATCGAGCGAGGAGAGAACACTAGGAGATTGGGAGGAATCTCTCTGTGAGAAACCCCTTGGATCCGAGCTATCAGAATCCCTTAGACGCAAGGAGTGCACGGGAATCCGAGGCCTACACGAGGTGAAGCTCAGGAGGGATAATGCTTCGGAAAGTGTTATCGAAATCCAAGAACTCATTCCCTGGAAGGAACGAAGACCGAGTCTTCAAAGACTTAGAAAATCTTATAAGTATGACGTGAGTAAAAGCTCAGGAGGAAGAACGTCGTCGAGCGTTGGATCGCAGTGGAGAATCCTGCGGACCGTCTGATTTGAGGTAGGAGCATAGACTTTAACCCTGTTTGGATCCTGGAGAGAAGATATTGAAGATCTGAACGGATGGTGGAGAACTCTCGAGGAGAGTAGTGAAATACCGCGAGTTGTCGGATCAGGTGGAGTTGAGAGGAGGTCAGTGGCAGGGAAGAAATATGACCGTAGATCTGGGGGGCGTTGTGAGTTGTTGTTCAAGCACCTCGAGCTTTCGGCATTTCGGCATTTTGGTATTTCGGCAACCGGGAATTCGAAAGACAGAGGAGCGGGACCCTTGCATCGTGATTCCCTGAATCGTGAAACCCTAAAAGACTGAACGTCAATACATTTTGGTGGTTCGGTATTTCGACAACCGAGAATCTGAAAGACAGAGGAGCGGGGCCCTTGCATTGTGATTCCCCGAATCGTGAAACCCCGAAGGAACGAATGCCAAGACATGTTGGTATTTCAGCAACCGGGAGTACAAGGGTCAACAGTGTGGGACTCTCGACCGGCAGAACCCCAAAAAGATCGGAGCCGTTAGATCTCCGAAGGCCTAGATCCGTTGATCTGTAGTGGGGGAGATTTCGCGATTTCGACGACCAGGAAGAGGAGTGGACAGCTCTGCAAGATGCGAAGTCATGAAACGTCGAAATAAGCGTAGTCGTCGATTCGAGAGAGATCTGAGCCGTAGATCTTGGGTCATTGGGATTTCGGTATTTTGGCAACCGGGGATTCCAAGGAGTAGAGATATCCCTTGCACCCAAGTTTTTCAAAATCGAAAACCCGAAAGAATAGGCGCCAAGACATTTCGGCATTTTGGTAACCGGGAATCCCAAAGAGAAGAGAAATCCCTTGCATTTTGATTTCGCGAAACGCGAAAACCCGAAGGAACAGGTGCTGGGGTGTTTTGGAATTTTGGCAACTGGGGGTTCGAAGAACGAAGGGACGGGACGCTGGACTTGTGAAGTCCCGGTCCATGATAAGCACCCTTTTTGGCTTAGTGCAAGGTCACGGCTCTTCGTCGTGTGTTGTGGGAGCTCATGCTTGGCGCTTGGAAAAGCCAACTGAGCATTTGTGGGGGACCTGTGTGGTCGTTCGAAGGGTTACAGTTTGGAACCAAAAGAGCCATTTCGGCTCTCGAACCAGAAGATCCTGACCGGGAGGTCGCGCAGCCCTGAGGAGGGATAGGGGGTCTGCATCACACACCACTTGGAATAACCTATTGGTCGTCCATAAGGGGATGGGATTTTACTCCTCCAAATGTCTTTGGGTCTTGGGCCTTCAACCTACTTCGTTATGTCTGAGGAAGACAACTCTTATCCAAGCAAAAGCACTTTTAGGTCATACTCCCCGACTAGCCCCTTTCATATATTTTCTATTTTGACATTTTCAAGTTCAAATTACATTTATTTAAATCTCTGAAATCTGTGAAATCATTTGGGTGACCATGGGAAGTAGCATTGAAGTTAGTAAAATCAATAGTATAGCATGAAGTGGACTATGGTAACTTAATCATGACTAAGCATTACATAATCATGATTAAGCACAGCCAATAAATTTTTGGGAAAGGTAACTTTTCTCGTAAGTCATTTAGTTATAGTGTCAATAAGTATTACTAGATGAAATGAGTACTAAATGGATCATTCAATATCATGAAATACAAGTCATACAATATTTATTTACTTTGTAAAAACAACCCAAAATTATTTTTCAATTCTTCTATAAATTTAACAAGATTTTGTTTTCATGGATTAATAAATAAATATTTGAATGTTTTGGTCCTTCACATTATTCTTAATGAATTTCAATTTTATTAGATGTAAATTTTAGCTTGGCTATTGGTTTTACTTCCTATTTCCATTATTTTATTATATGTCCCAAATATGGAAATGTCTAGACATATTTTCAAATTTAAATAGTATGTTTTCATATAGGAAGTGTAAGGTCTTTAACTAGAAGGTAACATATACCTTCGCCCAAGTCTCGAAGGAGATAGAACATGGGCTTGCTTCGACACCCAAGAGTTTCACTTGTTGGGAAAGTGGGTGCCTTGGGCATGTGAATGCACCAAGGGTCTTGCCCAAGCATGAGGAAAAGAAACCAAGAGAAGGGGTGCACCAAAGAGGTTGGGGTGCATCGACATGAGGAATTCACCAAGGTTGGGGTAGGTTGGTCCCAAGGGACATGATGGTTGATGGGTGCACAGGTTCGTTAAGGTGCACTAGGTTCGTTAAGGGCCACGACAATTCGTTTGTGTGTGTTGGTTCATGAAGGAGTGTGACGATTCATTTGCATGTGATGGTTCATGAAGGGGTGTGACACACCCAAAGAACACGATGGTTTGTGATGGTGACCTTTAGATTCCATATAAGAGAACAAGGGTGCACAACCAAGGGAGGCAAATTTTCACAACAAGGAGATAAAGATCAATTCTAGGATTTTTAGGTACAAATGGTCAAAGAGAGGAGAGATCCCTCAAGGAGCCAAGCCACTCCACATGGGAGGACTTGTGCTCCCTTGAGGTCATTCCATGGACAGAGTTGGGGTGACCTTCTTGTGGGTTGAGTTTGGGGAAGTCTTGTCGTAGGTATGAGTGAGGCATACTATGAGACAGAACAGGAGGTCTGTGTGAAGTCTTGCAACAAAGAAGAGATGGTGAGTCTGTGGTGGATGCACATTTGGGGTTCTCCACGGGAGTTGTGAAAGTTGTTATGGCGGACAAGTCTTGGTGTGACGAATCTGTGTATTAGTGTCTTGGTGAGGTGAGGTGAGTCGTGCAACTCTGCCCAAGTTGTAAACGGAGTTGGTAGTACTCATATTGTAATTGTTTCCCAATAATAAGACTTAGATGGGTGTTATGCACGATTTGTGCCACCCACACTATATATGTGTATCTCTTGTTTTTTCGCAAGTGTTCTCTTCATTTCATGGATGTATGCTTAAATGACTAAGTGTTAATATTATTAACAAATTGTCTAAGTATACAAGAGTTCGCTAGAGTAGGAATGTTACTCACTCGTAGTCTAGAATTGAGTATGGGTATACTCTAGGTGAAGAGGTGTAGTCTAGATGAAGTATCATTGGTGTTTCCAAGCAGCCAAGTGAGAAAGGCCACCGTGCCACATGCCCTCAAGAGGTACATGATCATAAGATTCAGGTAGGTACATTGTGGAGACATGGCAGATTGTATTAAAGCTTGTTTGTCACGGATTTTGAAAAAGGGTTGGTTAGATCTTCACCACTATCTCGACGATAGATGGTATCACAGCTCGAAGTGTGCTCTACTACTACGATGATGATAATGGTGGTGTGGTGTGGCAAAGATACTTTGCATCATAATTACAATAGAATTTCTGGTTAATGGTGCGGTGGAAGGTTAATCTGGATGCACACCTTGTATAGGCCAAGAGAAAATTTTGTGGTGAAACAAAGCACTTGGACGGGGTGGGTGATAGTATAACTCATCGCAGGAATTTTCATAGACTTGATCGCAGATACAATCTGGGCACATACTTGGTTGGTTTGGTTTGTGACCAAAGTAAGTGCTAGACTTATTGTGCACACCTTGAAGAGACCAAGTGCATATTTCGTTGGGTGAATTGAGCACTTGGGAAAGGAAGATGAATGCAAGACTTGTTGCAGATCTAACCACATAAGTGATCATGAAGGGAGTAATTATGGGTTGCAGCAAATGGAAGCACTTGGGTGAGTTGGATGACTTGAGGTAACCTATAGAAGCCTTGCATTAAGGCAATTGGTTGGGAACATTTTCATCGTGACATCTTCATGCCATGCATCGCTGAGAACAATAGTTGGGTTGAGCTGGGTTTTTGGACTAGTGGGTCGATCGCAGCCTTCGGATGAGGTGACTCTTCACAGAGTTATGCAGGTCAATTAACAACAATATGGATTGATAGTCAGGTGGTGTGTGCATGGTGCATTGAAGCAGAAGCAGTCAAGGTGTTGAGATGACAAGACAATGGAGATGAGTTCGGTTGGTTGCATGTGAGGTTTGGGACTTAGAAGGATTTTTGAAGTGGATGGATGAACTCATCCTTGTATCACAGTGAAGGTGTTATGCAGGTTTATTTATTTGTAGACAATGATTGAGGGGAGTTCATGTGAAGAGCCTATGGCTTGGGAAAATGAAGGTCTAAGACAACAGACTTAGAATATGGTTACAACCAAGGATGTCGTTGGAAAGGTATGGTTTGTTTTGATTTCTTGCATTTCCTAAGTGTTGTGGTGAGTTCTTTGAAGAGAAGTCAGATGAATTGGTGTTTCAAGTGTAATCCATTTATGTGGTGAAAACTAGTAGACTTTAGGGTGACTTAAGTGGTGCAGATTCGAAGAAGTCATGTAGCAGTTTGGGATGCCTTGATTTGGGTGAATGTGTGGAGATCTTGGGGAGACCTACTTGGACCAGTCTTGTGGTGAACTTACATATATTTGGATGTAGTCGTGGAGGTGGCTTGAAGAAGCTTTCTAACTCTTGGATGAGGAACCTTGGTGCCTTAACCAAATTTTTTGGGTCACGCAATGAATTGATAGTTGTAATGATAGTGCTAGAGTTTGGATGCTTGCAGAAGGTACAACGTAGTTTCGTACTAGGAGATGGATGGAGTCAGCAAAGAATTCGACCAATAATTTTTGGTAGTCTATCTAAATGAGCAGAATGAAAACCAAGTGACTTGGGTGGTGTTCTCTCACCTTTGGTATGGGACATTGGATGAGGTAGAGCGCACCTTGGTGACTTAAGAATGATTGTGTGATGACTCAGAGATCCAGGAGGGTCATTGTTGAAGTTGGAAAAAGTATTGGTTCAAACATGCCTAAGGCATTGAAGTTCTTCAGTTAAATCATTCTAATTGGATCACTTTGGAGAGTTCGTTGGGACATTTGAGGAGTGTGGGTTCATTGGCCACACTCATCACAAATGTTGAGTTGTAGAGGGGTGACTCAATGGAAGAAAGTGAGTTGAGGACTTTCCTTGGTTTGGAGGATTATGCAGATAGACATATTGCAGCATGAAGAGATTACTTGGGCATGGGAGGTTCTCTAGTCATGATCAACATGGTTGAGGGTGAAGCTTAATCATTCCAACGCATAATGCAGTAGATGAAACAACATGGCCATGTGATGAAGTAGTGGGGAAAAGGAAGTCTAGACGTACATGTATTGACACAAATGGGACATTTCATGTATGAAGACGTAGATGAAGATGGGGAGAATTCGACCAAGGAAGCTAGACTTGTGGACTTGATCACAGTTTGAGTCACAAGGGTAGAGTTGGTTGGACGTGCATATGCATAATGATTTTCCTTGACTCTTCATAGACTTGGATGCAATGCAAATTGTGTGTAGAAGATTGGCTAAGTGGGCCATGGGGTGGGAAGTGGAGACAAGTTGTTGTGGATGAATTTGTTTTGGGGTGACTTCAAAGTGAAGCAAGGTGAGGGGAGACCTTGCCTTGGTATGAGGTTGTTGTGTGGATGGACCAAATTATGGAAGGAAGTGACTAGGCTTTGGACATGTTGTGCATTCTCAAGGAACGGGCATGATAGTTCAACACTTGGACAATTAGTGCACAAGAGCATGACTAAGAGGTCGAAGTACAGACACACCAATATGTTCAAAGTGTGGCACTTAGACATTGTGGAGGATCTCCTTGAAAAAAATTGAATGATGGTAGCAGTACTAAGGAAAGGGTGGGAACTTACCTTAGTCTTTGGAGTTGGATGGATTCACAGAGATGCGGACATAAAATAATAAGTTTGGCCATGGAGATGCACATTTCAAGAACAAGATGCAACGGTTGGAATAGTTACCCAACCAGTGTAGGAATTGAGGCTATGGGATTGTTTGGAGACATGACGGAGATGGTTGACGTATGGATGCAGTAGCAAGATCACAAGAGTTCAATACTTAGACATTTTTGAATTTTTAGTTGAGTATGCAGCAACAATTGAGGCAGAAGCAGCAGAACAAAGTGTGATTCGTCACAACATGATAGTGGTAGCTTGGGCATTGCAGACAGAGTTGGGGAAGAGACATATTTCCATT
>ML807733.1:34003-62595 GCA_009831015.1 Picea engelmannii | reverse complement strand
GGTTGCTATGGCACCCAAGAGTCGCACTAGTTGGGAAAGTGGGTGCCTTGGGAATGTGAATGTGCCAAGGGGATTTCCCAAGCATGAGGTGAAGTATGGGGTAGAATCAACCACGCGAAGGGGCGCACAAAGAGGTTGGGGTGCGTCAGCATGAGGATTTATTTAAGGTTGGGGAACATCGATCCCAATGGACGCGATGGTTGATGGGCACATAGGTTTGTTTGGGTACATTGGGTCTATGAAGGGGTGTGATGATTCGTTTATGCATGATGGTTTGCAAAGGGATGTGACACGCTCAAAGGACGCAATGGTTCACAATGGTGACCTTTGGATTCTATATAAGAGAACAAAGGTGCACAACCAAGAAAGGCATATTTTCACAACAAGGAGAGTAAGATCTACTCTGTTATTCTGAGGAAAACTTGGACAAAGAGGGGTGAGCTCCCTCAAGGAGCCAAGCCACTTCACATGGGAGGACTTGTGATTCCTTGAGGTGATTATGTGGACAAAGTTGGAGCGACCTTCTTTTGGGCTGAGTTTTGGGAAGTCTTGTTGCAGGTCTGAGTGAGTAATGTTATGAGACAAAACCACAACTTTCTGTGAAGTATTGTAATAGAGAATAGACGATGAGTCTGTGGTGGACACACATTTGGGGTACTCTGTAAGAGTTGCGAAAGTTGTTACGACTGATGAGTCCTAGTGTGATGATTATGTGTATGAGTTTCTTAGTTAGGTGATGCAAGTCATGTGACTCTACCCAAGTTGTAAATTGAGTTAGTAGTGCTCATATTGTAATTGTTTTGCAATAATAAGACTTAGTCAGGTGTTAGGCAGGTCTTATGCCTCCCGAACTATATATGTGCATCTCTTGTTTGTTTCTCAAGTGTTCTCTTTGTTTCATGGATGTATGCTTAAATGACCAAGTGTTAAGATTGTTAACAAATTGTCTAAGTATACAAGAGTTTCACTAGAGAAGGAGTCTGACTCGCATGTAGCTTATAACGAAGTATGGGTATGCTCTAGGTGAAGAGGCGTAGTCGAGATGAAGTATCCTTGGTGTTTCCAAGTAGCCAAGTGAGAAACGTTGCGGTGTCACATGCCCTCAAGAGGTGCACAATCGTAAGATTAGGGCACACACATTGTGGGGATGTCATAGGAAGCATAATGGATAAATGATGGAGTACCTCTTTTCAAAATTATATCTCTAATCTTTGAACCATTTTTACACTCACAATAAATCTGTTTATCCTCAGTCCAATTGTTGGTGTACATCAACTCCTATTAGTTAAGGTGAACCACTTGTCGTATTTTCGCCATATTCCATTTATGAAGAATCCCTGATCTTACTCACCATATCCAAGTGCATGGTCCCCCCTTTCAAACCCATGTTTCACCCTTTTAACTCCACTATGGATAAAATGATGGCATAGCCAATCCAAAAAATTAATTAAATTTATTTTTGTTGTTGTGTATTTAGCTACAAAATGCTTAGTAATAATTATTTGTTTATTAAAAAAAACACTTTCATATAATAAGGTTGTAATGACTCTGATTAATGGCTTAAGCATTAAGTCGATGTTTTGTAATGGTTTTTTCCACCTTATTGATATGAATATGGGTTTCTTCCCTCTCATGTGTATCTAATTTCCTTTTATCAATACAATCAACTGGATACTAATGTTTGTTGGAGATACGTTGAAGACATATTCTTCCATTACTCAAAATTATAGGTGCAATCTACCCTTGGGTGTGCACATGCAATCCACCCATAGGTGTGCACATGCCTCCATTGTTTCTTTGCTTATTTTTTGTTACTAGTGCTCCTTTTTTTTTCACTAGTAGTTCCATTTGATTATAATACCATTGTTGGTTAGTCTCAAAGCTTTGATGGATTTCATTATTGCTACATATTTCTTTTTTCATCTACAAAGAAAAATAACAAAGGATAAATGTTGAAGGGTAAATATTAGTGTGTCACTAAAGGAGAGTTGCAAAAAAAACAAGGAAATGATGCAACTAGGAGCCCTAGGTAAAGTGCACATTGATCATAAACATGAGTCTTCATTTGGTAATCACGAGAGTTCTAAGGAGGAAGAGGAGATAAACCCTTCTGGAATGAAAACCAATACCCCTTCGATATCATCAGGGACACAAAGACATCACAAGCCTAGTTTCATCCTTCATATGCAGATCCCACAATATGACTTTGGTGGGGAAGGACATGGCTATGCAAGGTCAAGCTAGCATTCAAGGTGCAACACTCATATTATGGGGAGGATAAGTTAAATGTGGCACTATAATGTTTTGATGGGGCAGTGCATACTTGGTGCCAGAGATGGTTGCTAAAAATCCTAGAGAGGATTGGCCCTTCACCATTGAGTGTGATTCCTCAAGTTTTGGTCATGGTGTAGTACCCTTGCAAGATGATAGACTCATTGCCTTTGAAAGTTAAAAGTTGATACATGGAGAGACATTTCTACATACAACACTTAGATGTTGGCCACACTTCATGTGATGGATAAGTGACATCAATTATTCATATATATTAAGTGCTTCATTAAAGTTAATCACCTCAACATGACATTCTTATTCACACAATGTGATTTAATAGGGGAACAACTAAGGTGGATTTCTTTCTTCCAAGCTCGTGACTTCAAGATCATCTATAATAAAGGTATGGAGATTATTTTTATTGATGCTTTATCCTCGCAAGATGAACCACCCACATTCAACTCCATATTAGTTGGCTAGTATACTTAGGTATAATATCTCCTCACATACTACAGATTGGATCATCCTACAGTTCAACGCCATTGTAACAATATTCATGGCAAGAAGGGCCAACCTTGGATTATCACATATTAAATCATTCTCTTTAAAACTACATCTATTTTTATCCTAAATATCCTCTTATTTCATGGGGTCTTCTACTTGGACATTCGTCTCCCTTGATTAATCAGGTGGGTTTCCACAAAACTAATAGAAATGTCTCCCCCAGCTTTTAAGAGCCAAAAACAAAGTTTGTAGAATATGACACTTGCCAACACAATAAGATCTAAACAATTCCTTATCCTAGTCTTCTTGACCCTAACGTCATCCCCAACCAAAAGTGAGAAGAGGTATATATGGAGTTCATCACTGGTCTACCACTCTCTACAAGTAAGTATGGTATTTTTGTGGTGGTTGGTCATTTAACCAAGTATGTTCATTTACTTCCTTTGAATATTGAGTTTACAATGTTTGGGATCGTTGATTTATTCTTTAATCATGTTTACAACCTCTGTGGTCTCCCCATCACATCATGAGTGATCATGATCCCAAGTTCGCCAATTGCTTCTAGAAAGAACTTTTCAAATTATTAAGGATGAGTACTGCATATAACCCTCAAATTGATGGGAAAAAATAGGTGGTTAACAAGTGCTTGAAGTGATATCTTTGAATGTATACAAGGGTTACATGATGTAAA
The DNA here is from genome assembly GCA_009831015.1 of Picea engelmannii. Classification (NCBI taxonomy): domain Eukaryota; kingdom Viridiplantae; phylum Streptophyta; class Pinopsida; order Pinales; family Pinaceae; genus Picea; species Picea engelmannii. Next base: position 59,129 of record ML807733.1, on the reverse strand, counting down.
TGGATATAGTGGTTGCATCTTCTAGAATAGTAGTATAATACTCTCTATTAGAGTTCTACCATAATTTCCCCATCCTTGAAGGAATTATATGGATATGAACCCTTCTCACTCAAGGATGAGAGTCCTTGTTGTTGACACTCTAGGGAATGCAAACAATCCTTAACATCCTCAATGACAACTTTTCCATGGCAACCAATTGCATGAAGGAACACATTGATCAACATTGGTCTAAAAGATAATTTATAGTTAGGGATCACTTAGAGATGTGGTATTTATTAGAGTACAACCATACAAGAAGATCACCTTATGATAACATAGATATACAGAGTGAGAGCAATAGTTGGGGAGGTTTCCTACACAAGAGATTCCCAACAATAGAGGACTATGTGATGTCTTTCATGTTTCTCAATTTAGAGAATTTTGGAACCAAGGTGGTCACCTAAGTAAAGATCCACTTCACACAAGTGTGGAAGGTAAATTCATTTGGAGCTTGAGAGAATTTTAGAGAGAAAGGTGAGAAATCTTTGCACACTACAAATTTCAAAGTATAGGATAATAGGGAGGGGCTTCCTAGAAGAGGTGGGAATTTGTAGCTTTTTTGGAAAAATATCCAAGCTCACACAAGTTGTAATGCACCACTATCTCAAGTAGCCCTATTAAATATATACAAAAAATCCCCTTTACTTATCTCATGCTTTAGATATATTCATGTTTAGTTCACACGATTGAAGTAATGCTTTTCAAAATAAGAGGTTTGGAATTTAATTTTTGCTCTATATTTTCACGGTAGCTTAAGTCATAAAGTGTACTATATTTTCTTTGTAGACTACTCAAAAATCACTCTTAGATAAAATATAAAAGATATACTCTTAAGATTGAGAATAAACCCTTAACTTCAAAAACACCAAATGCATTCACACCATAAACAACAAAAAAAATATAGAGAAGAACCCTTCATGTAGGGTAACACCATCAAATGCTATTTATGGAAGGAATCACTCCATGAGCCATGCTTGCTACAATACAAAATATCCCAAATATCTCAATACAATGATACTCATGTATATTTATACTTTCTCATGATTATTCATAGGGGACTATGCCAACTACCCTTTATTATTATATTATTTCCTCTAAATACATAGTGGGCCTATTCCATGATTATGGCCACATTACATTCATTATCCCCTTTGGGTACATCCCTAGGTTCCCCATGTTATCCTCCTTAGGTACATTATAGTTTAGCCACCAAATTTAGACTATTTGGTATTCCACATAGATCTAGAGGCATGTTTCTATTTTTTTTTAATTATTGTACCACAAACTTTGGATTGAGGTGATGATGGATCTTTATAGTTTTTCCAATAAGTTTTCAACATTGACATTCATTATTCTCACTTTTAGGCCCGAGGGAAAATCAATTTGAGGACGAAGGGAATGTTGTGTACCTAACCACAACATTCTTAGTGGGTATTAGATTCTATGTACGCGAGCTATTTTGTGTGTATACTCATGATTTTGCAATAATGTAATGATTGCTAAAAAAATGCTTTTATATAATGACCTAGTAACTTTTATTAGTGACTTGTGCATCAAGCTAAATTTTTGTTACGGTTTTGCTACTTTGTTGATACAAATATGGGTTTCCCCCCTCTTGTGTTTGTCTTACAATCACTTTATCAATACAATCAATTAGTGACTAGTGTTTATTGGAAACATTTCAGCTCCCTTACTTGGATTTACAAGTGCAATCCACTTCCAAGTGCGCTATTGTACCACATACTTTGGAATTTTATTGGGGCGGTGATGGATCTTTATAATTTTTCAACAATGACCTTCATTATTCTCATTCTAAAGTTTGAAGGAAAAAATATTTTTTAAGAGAGAGGCATTTTGTGTATCTAACCACAACATTCTTTGTAGATGATTAGAGTCTATGTTTATGTTTATGAGTTATTTTGTATGTATACTCATAATTTTGCAATAATGTTATATTTGTAAAAAAACCACTTTTATATAATAAGAATCTAATAACTTTTAGTGACTTGAACATTAGAGTTTTGTTCAGAGTTTTGCTACTTTATTGATATAAATAAGAGTTCCCCCTTATTTGTGTATCTTTGTATCATTCTATCAATACAATCATCCAGTGACTAGTCTACATTGGAGACATCTTCCTTCAATACTCACATTTGCAAGTGCAATCCACTTCTAAATTTGTAAGTGCCCATATTATTTGTTTGATTATTTTATATTCCTACTATTCATTTTCTAGTTTTGTTGCAATAATAGTTCACTTAGCCACATACACATTGCATCTATATTCTTTAAAACACCCAATTACTCCTAATGTTGTTGCTTCTCATTTAAATTGTTTTTCAACATGAAATTTTATAAATCCGAAATTTTAGATTCAAAATTCTATTAAATGCCACCATTATAATCCACTACTTCCCTCCAAAGAAATTCACTTCAATTGTGTTTAGGCTCAAAATGATTGATAATACCCATGATAAGCATGCTCTCATATTGCTAGGCCCTTACTTTGGGAAAGTATTCTTTAAAAAAAAAATGAAATTAGTGCATAGTCTAACGAATTCTCCATCTTCAATTAAGATTTTTTTCTTTATTTTCTATTTCTTTTTTACTAATGTTAACGTTAAGACGTTAAGAAGAGGTGCATATTCACCAAAATTTTGAACCTCAATCATAATTCCAAATAATTTGTCACTAGACCACAATTTGACAAACATTTTCCACGTCTTCTATTTCTATTTGAACTTCAAATATTCAGTTCTCCATATCATACATTTCCTTGTTGAAATCAAACTCCAAAATAATTTGCAAGTGCCATATTGTTGTTTTTATAATATATTTTAAATTGCATACCTACAAAAAGCAAAGTCACAATCCATTCCAAGTTAATATGAGTAAATCGCATTCCATTCCATGACTATCTCCGTGTGCTTTTCCTCCCACAAGACTTTTATCTTATTCTTTTTCACTATATATTAATTACTTTGTATTAAATATTCCTTCAAAGTTAAAATGTTGTTTGCTGTTAAATAATCTTTATATTATATATTAATGTAAAAGAGTCTTTAGCAAGTTAAATTAGTAACAACCATATTAATGTGTATGGTATATGTAGACTGTCATTAAATATTTCTTTATAAGTTAAAGCATTGTTTGTTATTGAATAATAATCATTATACTACATATTAATCGTATATTTTAATGTCTAAAAGTCCTTAACGAGTTAAACTAACAATAACCATATTTATTATATTATTGTGTTTATTGTACGTAAATAGATGTATATTTAGCATATTTTATAGAAAAATAAACATTATTAATATGCTAAATATATATGTATCAACATATAATATACAAAATATATTATTAATGTGGTTATTACTAGTGATATTTAAAAATATTCATATTATTGTTAAATACTATATATTGATTTATATAAAGTATATTAATATTATGAATATTGTGAGTTTATGTTGTATTTATGAGTAGGTGATAATATGGTATATCTTAGAGATTATGTGATTTTATAGATTATTTAATTTTAGAAGAAAATATAAAGAAATATATAATACAAATAATAGTAACATATGTATGTATGTATGGTTATTATAATAATAATAATAATCTATTTTTAAGGTTATGACCAAGCCAACACATCAAATTGGTGTATGAGACCTCTTTGTTTGTGGGACAAGGGACCTGAGCGATTTGACTAGTAAAGTTTACCAAAGTATACATACCCTACCCTCCTCTGGATTTGAACTTGTGACTTCTTAAAAGGAAACACATGTTCTTAACCATTAAACTTACTTAACCATTAATATATATATATATATATATATATATAATGTTAATATTTTTGTGTTACATAATATATTAACATAATATATAATTAATAGTGAATTATACAATGTATTAATAATTATGTTATGCTATAGCAATAATGAAAAGAGATAAAAAGTTTTAAAACATAGTTTTTAATATATATTAATAATGAAAACATCAATAACATAAAGTTTATGTTGTATTTATGAGTAGGTGATGATATGGTATATATTAGAAATTATGTGATTTTATAGATTATTTAATTTTAAAAGAATATATAAAAATATATATAATATAAATAATAATAATATATGTATGGTTATTATAAAATTATATATATATATATATTACATAATATATAATTAATAGTGAATTATACAATGTATTAATAATTATGTTATGTTATAGCAACAATGAAAAGAGATAAAAAGTTTTAAAACATAGTTTTTAATATATATTAATAATAAAAACATCAATAACATATAACATATATAGATTTGGAAAATATTATAACATGATATGATGGGTTTCAAGGTTTTCACAAGTAACACACTTTGGTTTTTAGAGTGAACTATTTTGTGAGGTCAATTCTGACATTATGGTTTTGACTTGGACCTTGTCAACTATGGAAAGGAAGATGACATTGGTCCTCATGATATCTTCCGTACCCTAGAAGAGTTGTTAGAAGTTTGGTACAGTTTGTGTACGTTAAATGCAAAGTTGACGTAGGGTCTCCACCTGCTAGGTTTAAAAAGTCCTCCAGTCCGTGCCCTTAAATAGGAGGAAAGATCTGCATGGTATTGAGTAGCACATGGCTCATAGTCTTCCATGCAAAGGCATTCAAGGCAAACTCATTTTTCAGTCGATGAGCCTTCCCTACACATGAAGGAGGGTTCTAACAAGTCTACTAGTTTTGTTATTACCCCAGAAGGCTCTTCGAGCTATGGCCATGTTGGCATTATGCCTCTAGATGGATTAGGTTACATTAAAAAACATTGTAAGGTGAAAACAATTCGCCAGAGCCTTGAATGTCTCAAAATGGTGCTTGAAAGGGATTTCAAAATAGACAAAGTGAAATTTTTGTCGAAGTTGACTTTAGTGTGTAGATTCATGGGCATGTTAGTCTTTGGTTTGTCTCTGTAAGCATGGATTGAGTTATAATGGAAACCCTTGCTAGGATGCTCCCCCTTGTTTCATCTATTAGTAAGGGGTTGGTTGTGCTTTGAACTGTGAAGCAAGTAGGATGTTGCATTGATTTTGTCGCGTGCGTGGCTTTCAAGTCCCTCTAGCCTAGTTCTCAAAGCTTGGCATGTTGGCTTCGATCCAAGCCACAAACATAAGCTAATCCAACACTTGTGGGTTTTACTTTCGACCTACCCTATGGAAGTGTGGTGTGAAAGATCCCTAGACATTGTGGCGAATACTATCAGGAGGTTTGTGGCATTCAATGGAGTTCCTTGGTTAGTCTCTAATAAAAGAAGAGAAAAGGTCCTAGTAGAAATGGATCTTAGGAGCGGGTTACTAGTGGAAGTTGACATAGAATGGGGTGATCGTTCATTCACTCAGAAACTTGACTATTAGAAGATGTCGTTTAGAGACACAATATGCCATGGCTTAGGGCATCATTGGAGAGAATGTAAGTCACCGTCCACCTCCTAGCAAATTCGAAAGAAGGTGTGGCCTAAAGTGGAGAAACTAGAGAAGGTCGTGTCCTCAAAGAATGTTTATTCGAAGTTTGATGGCTCGAGGGTTCTGTCATCATCAACTAGTGTGGTCATTGTTACTCCAAGGGTTCTAGACTTAGAGGTTCATGAAGTTATGGAAGATTCTCACAAGTCTTTAGTGAGTGGTTCATAGGAAAAAGGTATGCTTCTCCCTCCCTTAACCCAATCAACTCTTCTTGATTCTTTAGTGAACGATGGAGTTTGTATGGGTAAGGATAGAATTTTTTCTCTGCTTGAGAATTCTATTTATGAGCCTTTGGAAAGATCCCTCATAGACCTCCCCCCAGGTGTGAAGGGCTCATCAACTCTAGAAAAGGTTGTAAAGCCTCATATCTCAATTGCCAACCCTCGTGTTGCTAGTAGTGTGGTTGTCACCTAAACCTCCTATCCAGTCTGGTTACCTTCTGCGTTCCTAGAAGCTAGTCCTCTTGGAAGAAAAAGGTGCTTGGAGGGAGGGCTTGCATTGATTCCAAGCAAACCCAACCCGGTAGGTCAAAAATCTAACAACTCCCTTGCAAAGTCAAAGCAATATAAAGTTCTTGAAGGAAAGTAGAAGCCAATAAAGGGGCACTTAGAGAAAGTAATACCCATGAGAAGGTGCCTTAATGATTGTTCTCTCTCTAAATGTGAGGGGGGTTGGGGGTGCCTCTAAATTGCTAGCCCTCAAAAGAGTTCATCTTGCATGCAAATCGAATGTTGTTCAATTCGAGGAAACAAAGAGTTAAGGAGCCAAGATTGTAGATATCTTGCCCTCTTACCTTAAGAATTGGATCTTTTGTTTCATTGATTTAGAGTGTCTTTTATGAGGCCTTATGAGAGGGTGGAACTCAAGCATTGACGCTCACTGCACTCGTATCATTCCTATACGTATAATTATGGAGGGAAAATCCAAGACTCTTTGGAAAACCTTCAAGTTTGTGAATCTACATGGTCCTTGTGGGGACAAAAAGACCTTATGGGACTCAATAATGGATCAACCACTGCTCTTGTGAGACGATCTTATTGTTGGGAGTGACCTTATCCTAACCCTAACTGCTAGGGAGATTTGGGAAGAGGATGCTAGAGTTGATTCTATAGCAAACTATTTTCTCTACCTCTTCAAGGAGCTTAACCTAGTTGACGTCTAGTCTATGAAGTTTATCCCTACCTAGGGAAATTTCAAAAGGACGAAAGAGTATCTCTAAAAGGCTCGACAGATTTCTAGTAGCTTGGAAAGCACTGGAAGAAGTTGGAAGATTTAAATCTTGGGTAGGGTTTGGAGATTCCTCTAATAATCTCCCCATCCTTCTTCAACTTGAAGGTGAGGCTAATAAACATCCAACCCCTTTCAAATTTAATCATCCTTGGCTCGAAGAAGACTCCTTCATTCTGCTTGTCAAAAGTGAATGAAGAATGTATGTTGCCTTGTCAAGATGCAATGCCATGTTTCAATTTGCAACAAATCTAAAATTGATTAAAAAAGCTAATCGTAAATTGGGCTAAAAAGAGAAGAGTCAAGGCTCAAAAGGAGTTCATTAAAAAGATAGCCTCATTTAATTCCAATTCCTCCGGAATTTTCTCTGATGAGGATCAACATTGAAAGGGTTGGAAGAAAGAAAAAGGGTCCCTCTAGACCAGGGGGAGACTACTTGGAGGCTTAAACACAACTACTTGGCTTATTGAGGGCGACTACAATACCAAATTTTTCCACAACTTTCCTAACCACAAGATAAGTGTAAACATTATCTAGAAGGTGGAGTTAGATGATGGTACAAGGGTTAAAACCTTCAAGGATATAGCTAGGGCCAACATGGATCACTTCAAAAATTTATTCAAGGACCCTAACTTTGCTATTATTGAAGTTTTGATGAAGGTGATTTGGACCTCTCCCAGATGTTTCAATCAAGAGATGAATGATTGTCTTACAGTGGGAGTAAGTGAGTGAACTAAAGACAATGCTAAACTCTTTCAAAAAAGCCAGAAGTCCTGAACTTATGGTTGGACAATGGAATTATTTATCTTGGGCTTTATGAGTTCCTAGCGGGAGATTTGTTCAAGGTGATAAAGGAATCAAGGCTCTCAAATAAATTGTTGGGTGCCCTAAACTCCACCTGCATTGCCCTTATACCCAAAAATAATGATTCCTCTCCTTTGAAGACTTTAGGCCTATTTCTTTGTGCAATCTCATCTATAAAATTATTTCAAAAGTCATAGCCAATAAGCTAAAGGAAACATTATCTAGCTTTATTTCCCATGAACAATTTAGGTACTTGTCCAATACAGAGATCCATGATGTTGTTATGAAAAGATGTCAGCGATGGTTATGAAAATACATAGGTCCTCATTCTATCAAGCTTGAAAAGATGCTAGCAGTGGTTATGAAAATAGATTTGGCAAAGGTTTTTGACAAATTGAACTCGTTGTATCTCTCATATTGGTGCTCCTCCATATGGGGATGAATATACAAACAATGAATTGGATTCGGGTTGCGTCTCCTCAACCTCTTTTGTTGTGCATATTAATGGTTCCCCCTTTGGGTTTTTCAACTCCTCGAGGTGGTTAAGGTAGGGTTGTATTATGTTTCAACTACTCAAGGGGGTTAAGGTCGAGTTGTACTATGTCCCCCTTATTGTTTCTTTTGGTAGCCAAGTGTTTGAGTTGGTTGATTTTGAACACTAGAAGTGGAGGAGCTATCAAAGATGTCAGAGTGGTTGGTTCCATCTTTGTTTCCCAATTGCTCTTTGTTGATGATATATTGATCTTTGCACAAGGCTCTCTCAAGGAGATAAACCATTACAAATCTCTCTTGGACATTTTTTTGCAACGCATAAGAATGGAAGTAAATTTTACAAAGTCTTGTATGCTCTATAACGGGCTTGAAGATGAGATGGAAAGACGATTTTCTCAAGCCATGCCCTCATCATAATCATTGAATCTTGGTTTAAAGTACTTGGGTTTTCACTTAAAATCTAATGACTAGAAGTATCTTCATTAGTTGTGGTTGTGTAAAAAGATACAGGGAAATGTCCCTTGTTGGTGCAATAGATGGCTTTCCAAGGGAGGTAGGTTGGTATTGGTTAAATATGTTCTTGAAAGTATTCTCGTTTATTGGTTCTCAATTACTCATGTGTCAAAAGGAATCCTTGACAAGATAAAGAAAAAGTGTTTTAACGTTCTATGGACATGCAAGAAGGAAAAGGAAGGACTTACACTAGCAAAACGGTCCAAGCTTGCAAGACCTAAAGAAGCTAGAGCTTGGGACCTAACAAATATTTACATCTTCAGTCAAGCCCTGACAGTAAAGAAATTATGGAGGCTTCTTTTTCTAGATGGTCTATAGAGGGCATGACTTGAGAAAATTTGATGAAGATAAATTTGTTGAGGGTTGGATTAGGATAGAGCCAAAAAACATTCAAGGTTATATCAATAGTTTGTAAAGGCTTGGTCAAAGATTTCCATGTTATTGGTTCTTGGCTAGCCTGGTAGATAGGTAGAGGGGTCAAGGTTAAATTGGGGGAAGATCCTTGGATAGGTTGTCCAGGAAACTTCAGATTAACTCCTCTACTAGAAGAGCTTCAATTCAAAGGTCTATCAAAAGTTCACGGAGATCTCAAAGCAGATGAGGCCAAGGGATATGTTCCAGGATTGGTGGACTTGAATTTACCTGGAAATCTCATAGATGGGTCGTCCACCTACATTTCTCTTCCCAAACATTGTACTATTGTACTTCAAGATCGCGAGGATGAGTTCAAATGGTTAATAAGGAACAAAGCTCATGGGACCCTCGCAGTGAAATTGGGGTTTGAGGCTCAAATGGATGTTATTTTAAACGTTGATCTGAGAAATCACAAGGCATGGTGGTGAACTTTGATTTGGAAACTGGCAAGCCCTCTGAAAACAAGATTTTTTATGGCTAGCGCTTTCAAACAAGGTCCCTACTTGGAACAACACCCAAATGTGTCTTGTGCAAATAAGATTGTGAAACAATAGATCATCTTTTTGTTACTTTCCCTTTCTAAAGCTCTATCTAGACAGAAATTTTGATGCTAGTTAAAGGCTCACTCATTTGGTCCCAAAGATCTCTACAGAAGAACTTTCAGAGATGGATACTAGAGAAGTCAATAACTTAGCATAAATCCTTCCCCTGCATCATTTTATGGGGTCTCTAGCTGTCTAGAAATACAATGTTGTTTTAAGATCTTTCTTTGTATATTGGACAAGTAGCTTGTTCAATTAGATTGTCATAGAGAGATAGCTAGAAGACTCCTTGTTTAAAAACCCCAAAGCCCTTGAAGCATCTTGAGATTGACACTACATTTGCCTAGAGATTCTTTGATGGTGCCTCTCAAAGAACCCCATGTAAGTGTGGAGTTGGGGTGGTCTTGCATGTTTCCTCCCTTGTTGCATTATTTTTCCTGTACAAGTACAAAGAATAGAGCTAGAATCTTTGCCTTGTGGTTGCTCCTGAAAAACAGCAGTAGATAAAGGAATAAGGAAGCTTCAAGTGTTGAGTCTACATTTACATTTATTGGTCACTGAAATATTATCTATGCATCTGCTATGTTGCATGCTTGTTGACAAGAAAATAACCAAGAACAACTTTGCATTTACATTTCTTGGTCACTGAAATAATGCCTATGCATCTGCTCCATTGGCAAGAAATAACAAAAAAAATAACCAGACACAAATGTTAATTGATGCCAATTCTATGATGTCATGGCAATTAGTATCACTTGCAACCCCCATCTCACATGAACCCTCCAACAAAAGCTCCAACACTGGTTCAACCTAGGCCACTTGCTGAACAGCAACCACATTTTGCCTCATGTTCAACTATTCTCTCTATGCCAATGAGGTTTTTTTTAGAAAGAATGTTGACAAGAAATAATCTCTGTTATCGAATTTGTGGAGCTGGATTCGTGGATCATTGGATCGAATACAAGTTCGAATCCAAATCCATAGATTGGATACAAATTCGAATCCAAATCCATAGATCCCCGGATCAAAATCCATGGGACTGGATCCGTCTGGATCAGATACAGATCCGGATCCGAATCCGTGGATCAGAGCCGGATCCGCTTTGTGCACTGTTGACCGCATCCAAGAATGGACCCCGCTCTTCGTAATAAGCCAGTCCTGTGAAATACAGATGTATTTTCCCACAGGTCGATTTGATTGAAGAGTGGACAAACGAAGGTGTGCCGGTCGGGCCGATTGGGGGCAAAGACTGGTTAATATTCACAAGCGAAGGTGTGCCGGGACCTTTGACTTATCATTCACAACCTATCGTTGATGGGCAAGACTATTCATTAGCGGTCCGGAATTGACGTCGGACAAAACCTTATTATGGGAATTTTATAACGCCCAGGCAGTGTTATCGTTTGGCCCCCAATGGTTTATCTTACTAAATTTGTGAATTCAATTCACTTGAGAAATAAATGATTCTTAAATAATTTAGTCCCCTTTACTTTATGTTTAGTATTTTTATAATAATTTATTTTTAGAATTTTTATAATAGTGAATGTTATATTTTGTATTATTCATTAGTTATTTAATATTCATAATCATTAAGAATGTTTATAATTTAATTTGTGTAAATAATTAATGTTTAATAAATAATATATTAATTTTAAATTTATTAATATAATTATTAATATATTAATTATTAATTATTTTATATAAGCATATTATATAATTATTAAGATTAAAATCGTAATTATTAAATCCAATAAGATCTCTTCATATATGAAGACAACTTGAAATTTTTAATTATTTTATATAAGTATATTATATTATTATTAAGACTAAAGTCATGATTATTAATTCCAATAAAATCCCTTCATATATGACAACAATTTGGAAGAAGTGACTTCATACAAATATCTTAGAATTGATATTCACCACAAGTTCAATTGGAATTATAGCATTGAGAAAAGAATTATTGGGGGATGAAAAGCTTATTATGAGTTTGAAAACAATTGTAAACCAACTAATCTTTGGAGTTGGGATAAGAAGAAACTATTCTTTAAGACTCTTGTTACACCTCTTATTCTTTATGGATGTGAACTCTGGGGCAGTAGTATCTCTCGTGAATCCTGGAGAAAGATAGAGCAAATACAAAAGAATTGTATAACCTATAATCTCAAAATTAAAAGAAATATGTCATATTTCATCCTCCTCTTAGAAACAAGCATCTCTCTCATTGAGAGCACAACGATGACTAGATACCTCATGTATAAGAACAAGATAAACAACATGGAAGACAAGAGGCTTCCTAAAATTGCTTCAAAATCGAGTCATAACCACCATCGACTTAAGCGAGGATGGCATAAAGATTCCCGGTCTTGGCTAAACTATTAAAGAATAAAGATACTATTAAAAAGAATATCGAATCAAAATTTAAGAAAAAAATGTAGTGTGATAAAGAGTGAGCAAAAAAGAAAATTAAGGTATTATAAGGATATAATCAACTCTAATCTAGAAAATCAAAATTATCTCTCTGTTTTGCCGAGTGTAAAGAAAAAAATAAACATTGCTAAGATAAGAACAAATTCTCACGAGCTCCACAGTGACATTGGACATTGGTCAATTCTTAAAACACCATGGAATGAAAGAGTGTGTCACCTTTGTGACACTAAGAAGGTTGAAGATGAAAAACACTTTCTCTTAGTTTGTCCAGTCTATACCCATATTAGATATCATTTTCAAAATATGTGTCACACTACCAACCTTCATAACCTTTTAACTCAACAAAAGTATGGTGATTTTGGAAAGCTTCTCTTAATGTTTTTCGAGCACAGAAACAAAATTATAAAGAATCGCAAGTAATCACTTACCCTCTTAAGGTCCGATAGACCAATTCGGTCTTAATGGACGTTAATCATCATCATCGTCATCAATAATCTAATTTTAAGGTCATGGTCAAGCCGTCTCATTAAATTGGTGTATGAGACCCCTTGTTTGTGGGACAAGAAACCCCCTCCCTGCTGCTATTTTATTGCTAAAGTCTATGGAGGTGTACATACTCTACCCCCTCTGGATTTGAACCTCTGAACTCCTAGGATGAAACACATGTTCTTAACCATTAGGCTCACTCAAACTATATATGTGTGTGTGTGTGTGTATGTAACCTTTATTTTTTTAAATTATAAAAAATATATTTACCATATCCGGATCCTGGCTTTTAAAAAACTGGCAGATCGAGATCCATCTTCTGGTAACTTTCAAATAACCAAAGACATAAATGAGAATTGATGCTCCAACACCTGTTCAACCTAGGTCACTAAATAAACGACAAAAAATTTTGCCTCATGTTTAAGTATTTTCTCTTTGCCAATGAGGGTTTCATTCAGAGAATGTTCATTCATCCACCAGGGATCCGTTCTCAATGTGATCTGTCCGACCTGCATACCAGCTTTTGAAAAAATCTGCACAGAGGAAATATGACATAAGAATATTCTCAAAACCTGACATCTAAGCAGAAGGAAGTCCACATTATGCCATGCAGATAGACAGCAGTCAATTGAGTTTAGCTCTGGTGGTTGAGAGCAGAAATTGTTATCCTCACCTAAGTTCAAATACTGTTAATAGCATCTTTACTCTTCTTAAGCCAGTTGTTGATTGAGGCTGATTACATGAAAGTGAGACAAAACAAATCCCCTACTTATTTCCATCCTATACCAAACATTTATAGGTCTCTTTTGTCCACTCAATGAAATAAACTCTTTGCAAAGAACTGTTAAAAGCTCAAGTTTAATCTACTACCATGACTTTTGTAGAGCTAACATGGAAACCCAATCTTCGGCGTTAGAGGCAAACAATATCCACCAACTCCCTGAAAATATTCAAAATCTTCAAAGAAATCTTAATCAGTCATTCAGAGCCGAACATGTAGGAGACACTGGTCTCCCCCATAAGCAACTGAGTACAAACAGTCAGCATGAAAAAATGCACAAAATGAAATATATGGTACAAAATAGAATGGAAGATAAAATCCTGATATTCATTTTGGTAAACAGTTGTAACTGCTATGTTGCCCACCTCAGAAAGTTGCAATTGTCGATCGTAAATTTGACAATATAGAAAGTCTCTTGGATTCTCATTCTTCCAAAGGAAAAGCTTGACTGCGTGACCGTTCGTGACCGTTTTACCTCAAATGATAATTCTGTTGTTCAGATGTAATTTATACAGGACAGGATGAACAGTCTACCACATTGTATGTGTACAGTCAAATTATACAGAACATATTACGAATGTCCTTAATTCAGTTAGAACTGAGAAGAAAAATCTGTCTACGTAACACTCTGAGACAGATGAATGCCCTAAAATAATATGATTGCCCCATCTGGTAATCATACAATTACTAAGAATTAATCTGGTAAAACACAGCTGAATGGCCATATAAGCTTTTAATGAAAAAAGGCTACCCCTTCTGGAATGATTTTTTTTGTCAACCTAATAATGACTCTTTATTGGGATGGTCTCTAATATGGAATCTTATAAGCCTTGAAACAATTATAGTCCTTACTTGAAGCATATAAACAGGCCTGGATGGCTTATAAAAAAACGATGGCTTTGAACAGGCCAGCAGAGTTCTTTTACAGTTCATTATCAGGATCAACTCATGTAAAGATCTTGTATTCTAATTTAGCTCTCTCCAACTGTCTGCTAAGACTCACGTCATCACAGTAAATGACAGTTGCTATTTGCTAGTGCTTGGATAGGTACATATAATCCTTGCTGCCCGTGCTTTGGCAAAGGACAGTGTCCTTCGGTACACCAGTCTCTAGCCAGCTCCTGTGATCAACTTTGTTCTCAACTGTTATGAAATTCTGCTCGTTATTTTTCAGATTGGTGTGTTAGCATCCATCAATATGATATAGCTTGACCATACGTCTACTCTTCCAATCTTGATTAGATGGATCTGCAAAATTTTATTGATATTATAATCAGTCCTAAATTTTACCAACTAAAGAGTTTTCTGGATAAAAGCAATTTCCTATTTATCCCTACAACTGTGTTCTGACTATTTTATAAATTGCCAATAAAATACATGTAGCTATTTAAAATCAAAATCCAGGCAAGAGGACCATACATATGGACAAATGAAGAAGGCTGATTGTATCCTGCAGATTCCAGACGTAAGCTTTCTGATACACCATGGAACAAAAGCGAGCTTTAAGATACATCCGGTGACCAATCAGAATGCTGGTAAGTTGGTAACAGTTCAGATTGCTATTCCAGAAACTAACACTTTTTTTTTAAAACAACGCACTTCACGAACATTTGCTATACAGACAAAATACTAACATATAGATTGTTATACGACTATATTCAATAAGGCTCTACCCAGATGAGAAAATACATACCTAAAAGCTTGGCCCTTTCGAAATTGACTATAGCAGAGAAAGGTAGTCAGAATGGCTTCTCATGGGTTCTGGTGACTGCTTTTAATTAGTGGATTGCTAATTTGTACCAAAAATAAACCTAATCATGTCCATGAAGACCTAATCCAATTTAATCCATGCGCTGGTTACTGCACACCCTAACCAGGATAGCTGAATATGCTATTAGAATATAATCTACATATCCCTAACATTCCAGTATTATTTGTAGATGACTGGAAGAAAAGGGCTTCATATAAATTCCAACACATTAAAATATATCATGTTATGTATGGACAGTGTACTAAGATCTCCACATCTTAAACCTCATTCTTAAGGAATTTCAAGTTAAAACCTCTTGCTTGAGGAATTTCAAACTGAAACCTAGATTCTCAATTTCCCCAACAGTTGCTGCGATGAATCCACTCTTTTGATATCAGTTTTGTATTCTAAGCTATATACTCTTGATTTGCTGTTGGATGCAACATAGAGTTGTTTAGGTACATTTTCATTGCAAAGAAACATTTATAGATGCTTCTACTATAGCGGTTTTAAAGGATTTGCTGTTCAGACACTTTGGATCAGATAAATCACAACTACAAACTACTAAAAAACATCGTCACCTAAAACCAATTTGAAAGTGAAGTAAAATGTCAGAAAGCAAGCCCATTACCTGCAGATGCCACGAAAGAGATTAGTCTGCCGCACCTGATATAAACTATGGTTAAAATCAGTACCTAGGAATCTCCCAAAGATTCCATCTGAAGAGTCAAATCCTTGACTCCAGCTTCATGCAGCAAGTGAGCTACCTGTTCCCCAATTGAAGTTTTGTCGCTTTTAGCAGAAATATGCAGATGAAGAGTCCCTATAACTTCCTTGTTTGTGAAGCTCCACACATGGATGTTTTGAAGTTCATGCACCCCCTTCAGGTTTTGGACATCCTTGAATGCCTGCTTTATGTCATGCTCATTGAATCTAGGTACTCTTTGCAGCAATATCTCCGCCGCATTCCTAAGCAGAGGAATGGCAGACGAAATAATCATAAATGATATGAATATTGAGCAAGCCGGGTCTGCTGCCATCCAACCTCGATATTTTAGCAGAAGGGTAGAGATAACTACCCCCACACTCCCCAGAGTATCTGCTAAGACGTGCAAGAAAATACCTTCCATATTGTGATCAATATGACGGTGATTCTTAGACTTGCCAAGTTCCGTTGTGTTACTATGCCCCAGAGTGGAAAGGTTTTTCTCCAGAAGAGAATGCCCATGTCCAGAATGAGAATGCTCATGTCCCAAATTGGAAAGGCTCTTCTCCAAATGAGAATGTCCATGTCCCGAATGAGAATGCCTATGCTCCAAATGAGAATGCCCATGCCCTGAATGAGAATGGCTATGCTCCAAATGAGAATGCTCGTGCCCCGACTGAGAATGGCTATGCTCCAAATGAGAATGCTCTTGTCCAGAATGAGAATGGGTATGTAGATGATTGTTTTCACAATGTTGATGATGTTCACTAGTGTTGCCAACATGGTGAGACGAACAGACAGATCTTGTTTCTTCACTCTGTAGAGCACTATCTTTTTTCTCTGAATCATCTACATAATGTTTGTGACCATCCTCACCCCACATCAGATGATCATCTGCACAAGAGTGGTTATGCTTATCATGTTCATGTGATGACACAATTAGTTGATGCTGCTCATGGTTCAGTTGCCCACCTTTGGGATTGTGACTATGGCTATTACAACTATTATCATGTGACATTTGATCACAAAACTTGTCCTCGTGATGATTATGATCACTGCATCTAATATGAGCATCACCATGAACACCACTGCTATGATCATGATTGTCATGGAAATCATTTACGCCATTTGAAATATCTCCACCTTTCAAGTTGTTATGTTCCATGCCACTGCAAGGAGCGGCATTAATTGCGCAGGTGTGGCTGTGTCCGTGACTTTCATTAGAATGAGAATGGGAACAACCCCCACCATGAGCATGATGATGCGCTTCATGGAAAAATGCCAACCCCACAAGATTGACCACAAGTCCTCCGACCGAAACAAACAGTAAACTATCTGTAGAAATCTCTTGGGGTTCTAGAATTCTCTCGATGGACTCCAGAACTATGAGAGACCCAATCAAGACCAAGAAAACAGCATTCACATACCCAGAGAGCACCTCAAACCTCCCATAACCATAATTGAACTTGCTGTTTGCAGGCAGCCGAGAAATATACGAAGCGTAGAGCCCGATCGCAAGGGCTGCACAGTCGAACAGCATGTGACAAGCATCCGAAATAAGCCCCAGGCTGTTGTTCATGAATCCATAGATGAATTCCACCACCATAAAGAGGGTATTGATCAAAAGGAAAAGTGCAATCTTCTGCGACTTCCTTTCGCTCAAAATATGTTTCAAGGGGTTCTTAAACAGAGAATAAAGCGAATCAGAGGGATCGGATTCGAGAATTGAATATGCCATCCATCCAGATGGATCCCCCAAGTCCCTCACGGCCATCCAGAGAATAAGCGAGCAGAACAGAAACCCTAAAAGCGAAAGCTCAAGGCCAAAAACAAGCTCTAGCAGGCAAGTACAGCAAACGGTGACGAAGAACATCTTAGGGGACAGTGTGGGCATCAAGAGCTTCTCTTCACAATACGTTTCGCCATAAAACGAGAACACAACGCCGAAACCCACAGAACTAAACAAGGGCCAGAGAATGCTGGAATCCAGAGGCCCGGGGTTCGAGTCCCAGCCGGATAGAAAAATACTAAAAACGGCGAACGGGAAAAGAATTGCAGCGGCAATTGACAGAGAAATCAGACGGACTCGTCGCTTACCAATGTGCCTGACGGAGCTCCGATTGGCCCACGATCTCTCCAGGGAAGCCATGAAACCTGCCGCTAAGGGTGCCAGCATTGGAAAGAGCTTCGAACATGAATCGCTGTAGCCCCCGGCCGCCGGAAAACAGCCGGCCCTGTCCCAGCCCTGCGAGAGCAGGAACAGGCCGGTGAGCAGAGCCACGGATCCGCGGATCCGCCTGCCTCGATCCGATGATTTCGTGTCCAAAAGCAGGGCCTTTCCGGCGAGGGCGCCGGCGAATTCAGCCAGGATGGCCTCCATGGGACCGCAGGCTCGGCAGCCATGGAAGCGGACGAGGAATAGCAAGGCTAGGAGGGAGCCGTTGGCGCTGAGCGTGAGGCGATGGGGGAGTGTTAGCGGGCGGTTCCGCGGGGGCTGGCGCTGCAGGAGAGCCGTGAGCAGGGCTGAGAGGAGCAATGCCAGAAATGTGAAGGGGGCTAGGCTGAGGACCGAAGAAGAGGAACTTGGGTTCTTGGGGTTCTTCAGCCATGAGTTGAGGAGGTACAGGGAGCTGACTTCGAGGAACTTGCAGAGCCATGGGAGGCAGGGATTGGCCCTCGGTCGCTTGGAAGGTGTTGCAATGGGCAAGGGGCTGAAAGGAAGGGGCTTGGCCGAGGCGGAGGAGGATGAAGGAGTGAAAACGTATGGGTATGATGGGTATTGTCTGGCGCTCCATGGTGTTGTGGATGTTGTTGGTTTGTGAAGCGGAGGGCGGGCGGGCACGGAGAGCCGCAGTGGCATTGACCTCTCAGAGCTCTTCATTGTTTTCTAATTCAATGGTGCTCAGGGGAGGGAGTCATATTATGTGTATATATGTATGGCAGAGGCGAGAGTGATATTACGTGCACACATATATATGTCATGCATGACAGAGGTTGAATTTGCAGCGATTTCACTCTCCGGAAGAGAAATGGAATTTCTGTGCGTTTATAATTACAACCATGTGAAGGCTGAATCTGTGCTCTGCCTCTATAAATATAAATATTAATATCATTGGGATTCACTTGATGTGTCGTCGAATTAGGTTCTCAAATTTGCAATTAGTTTATTTATGACAGTACCAAATGAGGGGAAGTGTCTCCAGAAAATGAGGGAAGTGCCTCCAGAATTTTACAGGGATTTACATTTTATTGATATAAAAACATTCAACATGAA
This sequence comes from Picea engelmannii, assembly GCA_009831015.1. Classification (NCBI taxonomy): domain Eukaryota; kingdom Viridiplantae; phylum Streptophyta; class Pinopsida; order Pinales; family Pinaceae; genus Picea; species Picea engelmannii. The sequence goes on along the minus strand of ML807733.1, from coordinate 40,160 downwards.
TGGAACTTAGTATATAATTAAGTGTTTCTTTTACCATGGCTGAGATTTAACCTGGGTTACCATTCTTGAAATCCGGAAAAGTGACTTCAAAATTTCACAATGTACATTCCATCAAATTAAAAAGAACACTCAACATTAAAAAAAAACTGAGTGCGTAACTAAGTGTTTTATTTAGAGTATAATTTTTGAATGTAGGTTAGGTATTATTCATTGAAAGTGTAAGCATGTGTAATGTTTTTGTTTGGATCAAGACTGACCTAAACAACGGTGGGTTTGTTTGGAGCTTGTAAGAAACGATGCCCTTCTTTTTTAATGCAAGTTTAACCCAAATCCAAATAGCATGTAATGCATTGAAAGGTCTTTTTTCTCTCACCAATAGTGTATTGTTGCATATATATATATATATATATATATATTCACTTCACTTCTAAGTGGATAACATTGAGATTAATGTTAGACTTTGTGATCAATATAATATTGGATGTAGAACTGCATATTCATTCAATTATATATATATATAATGTTGGTGATTTTAGATTAAGACCACTCTCGTTATTTTGGATGGGTTTGTGGCTAGGTTTTTTGTAAGTCTCACTAAGTCGATGTTTGCATGACATCACCCATATGTGGATATAGCTCTCTCGATTTGATTTGATGGCTAGCGATGAGGAGGACCTGTTGAATTACATGGAAGACCCCCTTCATGGAATAAACATTTTCCTCTCCGATCACATTCGTCGCCTCAGATCGTGTTGTTGACTCTGTGGAGATCTCCCTAGCTTCCACCTCCTTCTCTCATGCCTCAACATCTTATGGTTTTGTGCTCTCCCCTACTTCTGGAACAAGCGCCACATCTCCTACTCAATGCGATGTGACAACCCACCCAATGCCCCTAAGTGATTTTATTTCCCCATACCTACTATCAACTCGTGTACAGCTTGTTGGTGTTGGCCCATTATCCCTCAAGAATGATCAATCTGCTCCCCCCACAAACCTTCATGATGTTGGTGACGTCGTGACCCTTCTGTACTAGCCATCTACACCTGCACATTTATTAGAGCCAACCTACACTCCAACAAATGGATTCATTGGTAATCTCCTCTCTAAAGAGTTACTATGTGGACACCTCTCGAGATCTACGTCTCCAACAACCTCAGCGCCTGATTCTGCTGACATGGAAGCTAGAAAGAAGCCCAAGCAATGTCTAAAGTGGAAGGTAAGGGTTTCTAGTCTAGTTCTTGGAGCAGACATCCAACTTAACATCATTTCCACCATGAAGCATGAAACTCTGGTTGGGCATTTTGCCAGTAAAAGACTATCTACAAACACTCTTCATCGTTGGTCCTCTCAGACCTTTGCACCCGTGCTAGGATATGAACTGAAAAGTCTGGTTCTCACCAAGGGTTGGATGACTTGGACCTTCCACTCGGCATCAGACACTCAAAAACTTCTCTCTGACCTTTGGTCATGTGGTGCACAAGCCCTGTTCTTTAAGCATTGATCGATCAATTTTGATGCTACCATTGAATGGTTATAGATTCGCCTCCCAGGCCTACCCCTTATTTTTTGGTCTAATGAAGTGTTCAGAGAAATAGGAAACTCTATTGTTTTTTTTATGAAGCTAACCACTCTTTTCTCTCTTCGGGATAATGGGCATGGCCAAAATTTTGGTAGGCCTCAAGCTTTCTGAAGGTTTAGCTGAGGAAATATCAATTTTCTTTAATGGATCCTACATTAATCAAACCCTTGACTATGAAGGCATTCCCTTTAAGTGTGGGTGTTGCCTTATCTATGAGCATATTGCAAAGGGTTACACAAAAGAAAATAAGATATTTTGTTGGGTAAGAAGATTTGTTGGTGGCCCAGATGTGGCAAAAAAACACCCATACTAAACATAAGGGTGATTCTCCAGAGCGACACCCCTCTCTCAACATTGCAAGGGTTCCTCCTCTCCATTCGAGTGTGCCAGTACCTCCTTCCTTCATTGTGCCCACAAAGGATCAATCGAGTAATACATTGTCTCTTCCCCCTGCCCACATTTTGGATTCAAATGTTTGTTCTTCTAGTGGGACAGAACAATATTCTAAAATAAGGGGTTTTTAGGATTCTTCTTTTCTTTTGGGGCTATTGAGTTTATCTGGTAGACACTTTGACTCCTTAATTCTTATTATCCCTTCCAACCTTGTTGTCCCCTCTCCCCTCAATCACTACGATGCCCCCCCTTGCCCATTTTGTCCTCTCCCCCTCTCTCCCCCAAAGTACAACCTTCGCTCTCTATCCTAATCCCAATCCTAATCCTTTTAGGGTTTGTTGGGAGGTCTAGGGCCCTTTAAGGACCTGAAATAAACACCCCCCCCAGCGGGATCAAAAGTCATATCTCTCTATAACATAAAAACAAGATTCTTATAAAGTACGTGCTAGAAAGTAAAAAACTCTCATTGGGGCCCTTAGAGCATCATCCCTTGGCTTGGTTGCAAAATTATTACTATTTCTCTTAATTTTTGCAAGTTGGCTAACCCCGCAAAAAAGTTAGCCATAAAGTGTCTTATCGAGCTATTTCTCTTAATTTTCATTCTCCTCTTACAGGAAACTATGATCATCAGATCCAAGGTTGTGGAATCCTTCTCTACCTCCTTTCCAGATTGGGACTTCCTTGCTTTGGACGCTAATAGAAAATCTAGTGGTCTCCTCACTGGATGGAAGAAAACCTCTATGAAATTACTCAATTATTGGGCTTCTCTATCAATCTTGGGAACACTATTCTTCTCCAGGGAGTTAAATCTTGTCTTCCTCGGTATCAATATCTACATGCAATACTCAGACAGAAAGGAATTCAGGCAAAATTTCCTCCTTTCCTCTTTGATAACTCGAGACCATGTTCTCATTGGAGGGGACCTAAATTTCACATTGGGAGACTACAAAATCTAGGGTCCATCTGCACACAAAGACCCCCTTTCTGAATTCTTTATTCAGAAGTTGGATGATGCTAGTTTGTTCGACATTCAGACCATAAAATACACCCCGACTTGGAGGAACATGCACTCAGGGGATGATAGGGTTGCAAAACGTCTTGACATATTTGTTCTGTCTGAACCAATGTTTTAAAAATCAGACTCGACCTTGGGATCGATCGAGGGTCAACTCTGACTCGGACTTGGACTCGGTATTGACTCGGATTGATTTGATTTCAGTGACTCGGTTTTACTAAAAAATACAAAAAAATATTTAAATTTAATAAAAATAATATATTTTAAAGATTCCAAATCAATATAAACAACTGACAAAATATTCAAACTATTCTCATGCATATGCCATTTACCAAGTAAAGGTGAATATATCAAAAAGTTTCAAAATGGCACAAAGTGCAATACATAACATCATAGCAATTGTCATTGGTTAGTAACACATATCTGCAACAAAATGCATAATCAATGAGGCTCTAGCCTCTAAATGGTCTGTCTAGGCTTTAGAGTCTAAAAAACATGCCACAAACATCTCCTTTTTCCTAGCTTTGTCTTCTTCAAATTTTGCAAGTTGATTTTCCAATTCTGATCTAATTTGTCCAATCTCCTCTAATGAGGCCATGCATGGGGCAACTTGGCCTCTTCTACTAGCCAAGTGTTCTTTCAACCTATNCCCTCCCTTTATGCACTTATTGCATTATTTGCAATAAATCTCCTCATCCACAAGATCAACATGGATCCATGCAGAATCTTTGACTCTTGGGGTGGCAGCCATGGTAAAATTTCAATCTGGAAATTCAAATATGCAACATTGCAAGAAGCAAACCCCATCCTAAATTCTTAATATGAAAATTTCATACTTCAAACTTCAAACTAGTATAAGGCTGAAAGACAAAACTTTAAAGATTGATTTCAAAATTTAGATTTGTAATTTAATGAGAGGAAAACCTAGGAATATATTTATCATTTAACATATCGTATACTATATACCAAAAACAACCCAAGATCACTGCCAAACCAGCTCCAAGATCACTCTAAATCATTGTTCTTCAATGCTGCTCCAAAACTCCAAATGCTCACAAATGCTCAATGAGAGAAGTGTGACTGTGTGAGACAAATAGAGGGGACATGGTTATTTGTATAGTGTTCATTTAGGGTTTAGGAGGGTTCTTTTAGGGTTTTAGAAACCAAAATTCAATTAAAAAAAAAATAACCTATAGGTTGCGATGGGTTCGAGGGTCTGACTCGTCTAAGTAGGTATGGACTCAGTCGAGTTGACCGGTTTGGTACCAAACCGACTAAGTCGAGCCTTGATTCGGCTAGTTCAATACCAAACCGGTCAGTCGAGTCACTAGAATGATCAAGTCAGACTAGTTTAGGGTTGGCTCGATCAACTCGACCGAGTTTGAGTCCGAGTCAACTGGTTTTTAATACACTATTCTAAACACCTATTAAATGGAGATCTGTGTTCCAGACTATGGGTGGCCCCAGGTGGGATCTCTAATCAAAATCCTATTTTATTGGAGTTAGCCCAAGCGGGGGGGGGACTCCCAGTCCCTTCAAATTCAATCCTCAGTGGCCAAAATCACGGTCATGTATCAAAACTTTCAAAGGATGTTGGTCCCCCTACAATCCACTCCTTCCAGAATCCCCATCCATTCAATTTATGACTAATCTAAAAAAGGAAAAAAAGAAAAAAAAGATCTCCATCTCATGGAACAATGAAAGGAAGAGGGAAGAGGGCAGATCCTTAACCGAAATTGAAGAAAAGATGAAGACCTGGTAGGAAAAAGAAACATCTACGCCTCCCTTGGGTGAGATGAAAGAGGAGTACAAGCTTATGGATCTCAACAGGAGAAAAATCCTCTTAAACAGAGAAAAAGAGTGGAGAATGAGAAGCATAGATCTTTGGTTACAAGTTGGGGATGAAAACACCAAGTTATTCCACCACTTTGCAAATGACAGGAAACTTTCCAATACAATTTGGTCTATTGATAGATTAGATGGTTCCAAAGCTTCTTCATTTGAGGATATAGCCAAGGAAGGAATGACACACTTCAAATCTCTATTAAAAGTTGACCCTAGGGCCAATATCGACTCTATAATTAGGGTTTTGAATCTCTTCCCTAGATTCGTAAGCCCAGAGGAAAATAATAGACTTGTGGAGGAGATATCCATGAAAGAGCTCAAGAAAACACTACACAAATTCCAAAAGGATAAAATCATGGGACTAGATGGGTTCTCAATTGAGTTCTACACAGGATGCTTTGAGATCATTGGAGAAGATCTCCTGAACCTGATAGAATACACCAAGACTACATGGCAAATTCATGCTCCCTTCAATGCCACTTTTATTACACTCATTCCAAAGGTGGACAATCCAACTAAATTTGACCAATTCAGATCCATCTCTCTATGCAACATCATATACAAAATTATATCAAAGATAATTGCTCACATAATAAAACATCATCTGAGCAATAACATATCTGCAGACCAATTTGGGTTTCTTCAGGGAAGACAAATTCATCAGGAAATAGGCATTTCTTATGAAGGACTACACTCTATCCACTCTATGCAATATATACAAAGGGATATCACCTACAAAGTGGACCTCTCAAAAGCTTTTGACAGGGTCAGCTGACTATATATCAGACTGCTTTTGATTCACTCCCCCTACAATCCACTCCTTCCAGAATCCCCATCCATTCAATTTATGACGAATCTAAAAAAGGAAAAAAATATCTCCATCTCATGGAACAATGAAAGGAAGAGGGAAGAGGGCAGATCCTTAACCAAAATTGAAGAAAAGATGAAGACCTGGTAGGAAAAAGAAACATCTACGCCTCCCTTGGGTGAGATGAAAGAGGAGTACAAGCTTCTAGACCTCAACATGAGAAAAATCCTCTTAAACAAAGAAAAAGAGTGGAGAATGAGAAGCAGAAATCTTTGGTTACAAGTTGGGGATGAAAACACCAAGTTATTCCACCACTTTGCAAATGGCAGGAAACTTTCCAATACAATTTGGTCTATTGATAGATTAGATGGTTCCAAAGCTTCTTCATTTGAGGATATAGCCAAGGAAGGAACGACACACTTCAAATCTCTATTAAAAGTTGACCCTAGGGCCAATATCGACTCTATAATTAGGGTTTTGAATCTCTTCCCTAGATTCATAAGCCCAGAGGAAAATA
>ML807733.1:0-26981 GCA_009831015.1 Picea engelmannii | reverse complement strand
TGTCCATAGAAAACTTATTAAGCACTAAACCCCTATTAAATCTGTCCATTGTCAATAGGTGTACGCCTTTCGGCGTAAACATATTTACCTACACCTTATGGATAGAGTTAAGAGATGTTTTACATTCATTAACATTTTTACCCAAAGCTTATGGATAGAGTTAAGCTATATTGTCTCTTCTAGGTGAAGGTAATCTTACAAAGCAACCTTACAAATTTATATGATAGTTTTATTTGTTACATGCACCCCAAAAAATTGGGCACTGATTAATTGATTAATAGGATATTGTTTTTTTTACTATGTCATCATTTAATTAATTGGGAGTGACAAGATAATTTATGAGGCATTATCCACACCAAAACATTTGCAATTTGGAATGTAAGTTTGGAGTTAATGCAATCACATCCACTTAACAAGTAGAAGAAACCAATGCACATATTATCATGATTTGTCCTTTCACAAAGGAAGTTTCAAAGGAAGTGGAAAGAATGATAGGCTATCAAAATGTCTAGCTAGGAGATAACATTGAAGAGGCCTTTAGGATTTGGTGTGATAACAAGGTCACAAAAAAGATCAAAGCCCTTCTTCTAAACATTGCTTGGGGAGTCTGACTAGCCAGGAATTTGAAGTTGTTTAAAAATAAAGAGATGTTACCCTTAAAATATGTAGTGCAGGCACTAAACATACTAAATGCATACCCAAGAGTACATGATAAACAAATTACTCACATATCCAAGGAAGAGGAAATGAATAAGAACGATCCCTAAGCTTACTTTAATGGAACCTCACAAGAGACCCCACCTAGGGGAGGAGTGGGAGAAATATTGTTTGTATCTTCAACCCATATCATTTTATTCAAATATGGAATTGGTCAAGAAACAAATAATTATTGTGAGTTGATGGATTTAAAACTAGTTTTGACACTGACCCATGAAGCTAGAATCTCACATATTCAAATCTATGGGGACTCACTTCTATTAATTCAATGGATGCACAAAGAAATAGTAGTGAGGAATTTTATATTACAACCTTTGTATAATGATGTACAATCACTTATATAATATTTCTCATACATATCATTTTAACACATCTATAGGGATAGGAACATGATAGAAGAGGGTCTTTAAATGTTGGAACAAGACTGGATCGAGGAACCTGGTTGATCACAAAACATCAAAAGGGGACTACTTTTGAATATTCTCTTGAACCTTGGCTTTAAATATGTTTTCTAGTTTTCTTATAGTTTCTTGTATAAATATGAATACATATGTTGATAGAGAATAGGAGATGAAGAGTACTTTATTTATGTTATTTTGAGTAGATGAAAGAAAACTTTCTTTTAAACTTATAAAAGAAAACCAATTGCATCCGCTTTTATTTTAGTACTAACATTGTCAATAATATTGATGTCATACATTATTGCAATCTATATATTATTAATGGAATATTGTAATCAAAATGCTTTGGAATTTGTGTAAAATTTAGTCACCCTTGCCATGCAAATTCAACCTAACTTTATGTCTTCACCATCTTATTACATGGTTTCACCATTTTATCAATGCAGTTGAGACATTATTCTTCCAATGGTGGTGCATGTTCTAGATAAATGTTTGAAGTAATAAATGTTTACATAAATAATATGACCTTGTACGTAATACTTGTTTGTAGTTTCAGTTCGTTGCACAATGATCTGTGTTGCATGCTCAACACATGACACAAACAAAATGTACTCTTGACATGAGTGTTTGCTTGATCTAGGGGGGCACCTGAATTTTCCACTAGCCCAGAAACAATCTTACACCTTGTTAGTTTTGCAAGTCTTGGACTTACACATTTTTAGGGCACTCCTATGTGTTTCTGGGGACTGATTATGTAGCCAAACACATGAAGCTCAGAATAAAATTTGCAACACTCTAAGAAATGCTCCAAGTGGATTTTGTATGGGGGAAGTTGACATATCAACTAGGCTCCTCAAGGTTCGTTTTTATTTTTCCACCTCATCTCCTAGGGTTGGGGTTTTGGATATTAGATTTTTTTCCACTTAAATTTTTCCACTTCATGTTAAAATACATTTTCATCTTTTTGTGATGGGCCTTTCACTATATTGTTGGGATCTTTGCAATATATTTATATTATTTTCCATGTTATTACTATCTTCAGTTCATTCTCAACATAATACGAATCACAAATATCCATAATGAATATTTAACATGATTGTAATTAACTAGACCATAATTAACATAAGGGAACAACAACCATAATAAATGTCCACGGTCCTTGGAGATGGTATACGATATAGTTATTAATGGACCAAAATGATTAAAGCATCGACACATGTGGAAACTTAAAATTTATTTCTTAAAGAGTTATTGCATAGTTCCTAAGAGATTATATAGCATAGAAATAAAGAAAGAGAACTAGATCTTCTATAATCATCATTTAATTTGAATACCTAAGTAAAGATGGGCAAGGCTACAAAGAGAAAGACCATAGTGATAGAGAAGCTAGAAAAAAATCAATCCCTTAAGAAAATGTTAAATGTCGTTTGAATTGAGAATATATAAAAGATAAAAGAATCATCAAAACCCGCTAGCATGCTCAATAGGAGAAGTTTGATAAGTTGGGTATACTAAATAATGGAAAGATAGAACAACAGAGATGGAGTGACAATCCAAATCACTAATTTCACATTCAGATTAAAAAGAAAAACATGAATATGCTTTATATATAAAATTATGGAGGACAAAAGCAGAAATCAACAAAATTCTTAATTAGTTGATTTTCTTGCAAGATAATATGGCTTGATTGAGGAGTCATGGTCAATAGTGCCACAATTCATAAATTAATAAGGTTAGTAGAAAATGGTGAACCAAATAATGTTCGACAAAATAGGGTATTCCCACATAGGATGAACACCTTAAGCAATTGCTCACACGACTAGATCAAAGATCATAACGCCAATGTTTTTATGTGGTAAAACAATCTAAGAGAGGAAACGTTCCATGGCCCCAGCCAACGTGGCCACTTGAGGCAATATATTAATGCAAAATAAAAATATTTTACAAGAGAGTTTCTCATAATCGATCATTAACAAATGATCCTCGATGCTCTTTAAATAGAAATCTTGGACCAATCGAGTGCTAAGTCACTGATCAATATTGAGGAGAATATGATGTGTCAGATCACTCTATGTCTAGAATGTATCATGACCACACGATTATATAACTACAAATGCATACTGATGCATACTAAAGAAACACACTTTTACCTAAAGACACATTAGATCAAGTTAATCTTAACTAACTCCTAAGTGTCTAAATATCCTAACAATTAACTTCACCACCATAAAGACATTGACATTAGTGAAGAAATTTATAAGTAATGAAGCTGGAAAAAAAATCAAGGGTCTTTCATTGACCCAAATAAAAAATAATATTGGAAAACCATGATCATTTATATATGTGCTTACCCCTTCAAGTAGGGTTTCTAACCTTCCCTTGTATACGTTAGAAGTTATAGATGACATTTGGTAGGGTCTTGTCTTAACTCCCCTAGTTAAGAGATAGGTTGTTACTTAATGTATAGTGGCCATCTTTATTAAATAAGGTCCACTAAGTAGTTAGAGTGTGTAATCAATAAATATAAGGTGGCCTCATTAGAGAAAGTCGAGTAAGTAGTTGATGCAGCCCCATTAATGAAGGCCCACTAGGTGGTTAGGATTTTAGATAGATCAAAACCACTTATAGTATTAGAAGCTATGTAATATTTGGAAAAAGTAGAATCTATGTAACTAAGTGTCAAGTGATTAATATTATATTGGAGCTCTACTCAATTGGAGGTTGTTCCTTTGAAGAGGTAAGTGAACATTGTTATCTATTTAGAATATCAAAAAAAGTTTTTTAATGTTGTTTCTTAAATACTTTGGTTATGTTTTATTTTCTTTCTATAGTTACATTTTTGTCGATATTGCTCCGAGTTTTCTATTTTAGCTATCAAGGTACACCACAAGTGGTATCAAATCTCTTTCAAGTGCTAGCTTGCACTTGATTTTTAGATAATTGTTTTAGTCTAGAGTTGTGTTCTAATGTCTTTAAACATAATGATTTACCATTCAATGGATAAAATTATGGCCATGAAGCATACACATAGGAAATGTGAGATTTGGATGCATAACCAAGCTGTAGAACAATGTTGCATATGGCTATGGAAGCACCTAAGATATAGAGTTTAAAAGAAAGAACACATATCAAATAAGTACAACTAGATTCCTCCAATAAGTATTTATGTGTCCCATTAGCTTTCTACTCATAATAAAAATAATTGATTTAATCCAAATACAATGAGCTTGCTTTTATGGATTAGGGAAATGTTAGTAAAAGTTGTGCATGCCTTGAATCTCTCCATAAAGAAAGGGAAAGCAAGCCATGCAAAGGCAAGTAAGATTAACTCTCTTAATGTGCATGAAAGCATTGATGAGAATAACAATTACATTGAAGTAATCATCAACGTGCATCATACGCACCGACACGCCCCATAAGCACAACTTAAGTGGGAATGTGGCTATGAAGAGACATAAAGATGGAGGGATAAAAATATGGATAGATGGGTCCTGGGAAATATGAAGCCATATTAGGTACCCATGTAAAATGATCCCCTCAAAGAAGTGAGGATGGGAAATCCCCCTCAAGAGGATGGAGAAGAGAAGACTACGTACCCCGCTATGGAGACAAAGTTGTTCCACCCCCAAAAGAGCTTGTATATGAAGAAACTTTATCCTTGTAAAAATTTTGGTGAAGATGTCGATAATCTACTCCATAGTTGGACAATATACGAGATCAATAACTTATCAATAACTTGTCCATGGTTAAGTTCTCGAATGAAGTGCATATGAATCTCAATGTGCTTGGTTCATTGTTGGTGAACCAGATCTTGTGAGACCTAAATGGTAGTCTAATTATCATGAAAAATGACACTGAGTGGTTGGTGGTATTGGATACCAAACTCTATGAGAATGTGTTGAAGACGAATGACCTCAGTGGTTGCATTAATAGCTCCATGATACTTTACCTTTGTGGTAGATAGAACAATAGCAAATAATTTCTTGCTTGACCAACAAATCGGATTGGAACCAAGAAAAAAGAGGTAGCACGAAATAGATTTTTGATCTATAGCATTGCTTTCCCTATCAAATTTTGTATATACCACTAAATCATAGTCCACTTGCATAAAGAATCCCAAACCTTTGTGTTCCCTAGAGGTAATGAAAAATCTACTTTGCTTCCTTCCAATGCAACTCATGGGGTTCCTGCATAAATGGGGTAACAATACCCATGGCGTATGAAATTTCAATCTTGGTGTGAGTAAGATATAGGAGTCTCCCAACTAGTTGTCTATATAAGGTATTGTCAACCAAGGGTGAAAAGTAGTTTGCCTTAAGTTTGAATACAAAAATAAAGGGAGTCACAACAAGCTTGCAATTAGCCATATGAAATCATGAGAGTAGATTAAGAGCATACTTGGATTGTGCCATGGTGATATTGGAATTAGACTAAGTCATCTCAATCACAAGAAAATAATGCAACAACCCCAATTCGCTCATTAGAAACCCATCATGTAGGGCAATTTTCACAGCTAAAATGGATGCCATGGAACTGCTTGTGATTAATAGATAATCTACATATAAAACCACAAAGAAGAGAGAATCATTCTATCACAAAATGTAGACATTTGGATTGCAATGACATTGGGAGAATCTGAGGGACAAAAGGAAAAAACCATAAGAAATTACCAGCCCCAAAATTTACCCTAAATAAGAAATGGATTGAAAGATAATTAAGAGTTAATTAACATTTTTAATCACATAATAACTCAAACTCCTATTTCCCTTGAAAATAGTTTTGGTTGTATGAGAAACAATGTGGGGTTAACTTATTTTGCATGCGCAACAATATGGGGTTAACTCACAATTTTGAAATTTTCATGAGCATATAAGAAAATGAGAAAATATTTCCTTTTTGTATTCTCTTTGATTTACCCAAAACCTTTGATCAAACTAGATTGTTTTCCTTGCTTGAACGAACTCTGCAAAAGAACCCCGTCAACAAACTAGGTTGGATGCCCTTGTTGAGTGAACCTAACAAGAGAACCCTGTGAACATTGTGAGAAAACCAATTTAACAAAGTGTGTCAGATGCCTTACATAAAAAAAATCACTCATCAAATCATATTGGATGCAATCCTTGACCAAATCAAATCGGATTGCATGGAAATCTTTTGAACAAAGATGATGGTGATCCACTGGTAAAATAATTTTTATTTTTTTGCACAAGGTTATACATTTTGGAATATATATTTTGTTTTAGACCTGATCATATTTCTATTTGGGTTCCATTAGATATTGAAGGTATATGATATAAACAATTGTTTATAGGATATAAATTTGTAATATTGTAGAAAAACATTATGGGCTTAAAAATGATTCAAGGGTTGATTTTTTCTGAGATTTTAAATGAGGGTTTTTTTGAAATGTTCCAAATATTGGTTGTTGCCACCCACTAGCATGGAAGGTACATGTGGGAAAGAATTGTTTAATGGAAAAAGATACAAATAATTTGTTGTTTTAGGTACATGGAAGGTTGTTGTTTTTATTTTATAACTTGAAATGGTTTTTGAGTATCTTTATCCAAATTTCTTGATGTTTAATTTATGTAATTGCCGAGAATCCATATTTTTTCATGTTATATTCTCATAAGGCTTGTTACACATTTTTTCCTAATTTCCATTGTGCATTTTTTGTTTCTAAGCAAGCTTTAAGAGTTATTTAGCATAAACTATAAATGCATAGTAATCAATTTTACCTTAATTATTTGATGCGGAAATTTGTTAGGACTTAGGAGTATTAATTTTGTTTAAGATGCAACACGAAAACCTTCGTTGCAAGGATAAAAGAAATAAAAGGTTCTTATTAAAGGTTAGTTATTATGTAGTATTTATATCATGCCTATAGAGATAGACTATTTTTTTCACTGTTGCTTTCCAATTTAAATATCTCATGTATAACATGTGTAGGCCATTTGGGCATCTTTTTATGATTGCATATTTTTTCTTTTCATAAATTTAATCATGTATAGTAATCCATTGCCACATAAAGAACAAAATTTGTTGCCAACAAAAGTAGTGGAATAAGCCTTCCAAATACTTGTTGAAGAGGATGTTAGACAAGAAAATCAACTACAAATGAAGAAACAATTATCTATACAATGATGAAAGTCACGACGATTATCTAGAATTACTAAAAAAAAATTGTTTGAATGACGATGATGGATCTATTGGTAATGATGTTCAGGTCCAATGTAATGATAGGGAAGTACCTTATCAAGTCTAGTGATGTTCATCTATGTAGTGTGTTAGGGGAAATGTTCCAACTTCAATACATTTGCTCTTCTTAAATGAGAAAATGATTTAGAAGAGATCCATATGAGAAACCTAGGGTTGACATGCTTGGATACTTGTGGTAATGATCCAATATTTTACACTTTTAGTACCAATGACACATGGATACATAATATGGATGGTGTTTTTCCTGTTCAAATGGTGTATGCAGATGAAAGTGGCAAGCTTATGTTGCACAATCCTTCATTATCTTAAATAAAATCACAGTTATCTTCAAGTGGGTCAAATGAATATCATAAAAAACATTCTACTACAATCATTAAGCGAGGGTTTTACATGGGATCATGTTCAAATGTGACTCCCTCGTTAATAGATGGTCATTTTGTCAAGATTGGTAGAAAGAAATTCATTCAAATGGATTGGATTTTGGCACACAACACAAATCCATTTGATTTTGACATAAAGATGAGCATGTATGTCCATATTTATTATGAAAACTTTCCTGGTATGTCTGAAAATGAGTCATTGAAAATTCCATATCATGTGGAAGTGTTGGATTATTTAGTAGAGGTTTCTATTGGTGGAACATTTTGTTGGGTAAGAATATTTGAAATTCACGTGGATGTTATTGTTAGAGGCCATCATATTCCCGAAGGTGTGAATTTGCAATCACATGAGGTGTTTTATACAAAATAAGGTTTATTAATACTTACTGAAATCATTGATGGTGAGTATACATGTGTATCTTATAGTTCATATTAGAAAAAAAAATCTTTATAGTATTTAGTTTTATCTTCATTTTTATTGTAGGCGTTGTTGATGTTTTCTTTATTGTGAACTCTATTAAAGGGCGGGGCACGAGCACTCAAAAGGGAGATTTTTTTTTCATTTTGTTGTTACAAATGATGATAAGAACATCATTTTCCAACTCTTTGCAGCAAAAGGTCATGATGAAGTTGTGATTGCCAGACTAGCTACCTCTACAGAATATGGAACACATAATGCATCATCATCATATCTTGGAGTATTGTAGCTACATCAAGTACATAGTCACATTATTCATAGTCTTTCCTACAATTTTTTTAATTACATAAATTATTGAAACATGATACACAATGAAACTTATGTGGAAATTCCTTGTTCAAATGAAAGTTTCATGGTTACTTTTGAACTTATTACAATGCATTATGTACCTCCTGTGATTGTGAAGAAGAACAATTTGCTAGAGTTCATCATATAAAGCTATGAGAATCTTAAGGATGATGTTTTTTTATACATGGCCAACCTTTCCTGATAGATGCCATCCATGTTCAGGCTCAAGCGATAATACTCAACCTCCTAGGAAATGGAGAGTGGAACAACATTTAGATTTCACTATTTGTATCATAGCCTACAACCTCAAGTGCAAGTACACTTTTCATGGGATTCACACCAATGGGGTCTTATCCATTGTTGTTATCCATTAGGGATAAGGACTAGTGCACCCCATTTGGAGTTGTAAACATTATAACTTTCATTAATGTTGTATTATCAATGGTTTTTCTTTTCCAAGAAAAAAATATTAATATTTGATATTTCAATGTTTGAAACCAAAATATACATTTTCTAGCCTATGGGATCTTGAGAAGATACTTTTGTATTATCTTCAAACTATCATGAAAACTACTTATTACATTCCTCCAAAATCAACAAAACATCTCCTCTGAGGGAGTACACTTTCTCAAAACATAGACTAGAACAATCCAAAATAAAACTCACAACACTCATCTTTATCGGACATAAGGATCTAAAGTAAAAATCAATTGTGTTATCATTGGTTTTTTATACTTAGAAAACAAATCACTTTTTTTATACCAACAAAAAGAAAAAAACAACACCTTCTTCATGTGTTTTTAAGAATGTTTGATAGTCAACAGGTATGTCCTTGTCCTCTGACATCAAATCGTTGATCATAATAATGTTATCTACATTCTCCATATATTCTATAATGTCAACATATTTTTCCCAACAAGAATCTAGACCTATAAAATTCAAACATATGGCATTCCAAAGTTTTGATAACAAAAATAGTAAAATGTTGTTTAAAAAATCCCTTAGTATAATCATACAATATATATACTTCAAATAGAAAACAACAAAACCAAGGATCCATTATCATAAAAGTTACGAGGTCATATTGTACTCCAACAACTAGACTTTGACAAAATCTTTCAAAGTCAATGATCTCCTTCATACATGTTGCTAAAGGAAACAAAACATTTTTGTGAATATTATGCTCAATTCTCATCCAGTGGATGACTAACATGGAGTCCCCATATAGTTGGGGCGATTGAAAACCCTTAGATTGAGTTAGGTTTAATAATTCCCTGAAAGCCAAAATTTTTGCATAATTATTGGTCCCTTTCCCCACATTGTCTTTAAAATTAAAGATTGTCTTAGTGCAAAGAGAATTTCAACAATCCTACAACTATGATCTCGACCTTTGCATGCCCCATGAAAAAAAACCCAAGGTTTATTTTTGTCCAACTAAAGTTCATCTATTTTCCTTAGCATATTGTTTTTTATATTCATTTTGCAAAATTGAAATGTAAAGAAAATTTGTGCAAAGAACTGGAATGCATGAATGGGTTTGTTTTCAAATAACAAGGAGTTTTGGGCAAGCTAGATACCCCATGAGACCAAAAAATGGACAACTATGAATTCTTTAAGTTCCCTTATGTGAAACCAAGAGTGGAGACATTCCTCGACATTATTTCCCAACCAATGGTTTTCTATACTTATTTTTTCATTCTAGTGGGATGTCCTTTTCTTATGATATCTCATGAAGCATTGTTTCATTGAACATATAATTACCTACTCACATCCATTATGTCAAACAAAGATCCAAAATTTACTCATGTGACTTTTAAACTCTATTAATTGCTTAAACTCCGATGTTGGTACAAAAACATAGTATTTCCAACAAGTAGACACTCTCATATGAAATGCCTGTTGAGATATCATAATTGCATGTGAATGCATGAATAAATTTTATTTCTATATTCTCTCAATAGTTACATCACATTACATTTCTAGATTTCTCAAAATTGTCCCCTTCTAAAAGACAAATGTCTGCCAAAGTGGTACTTTCAAAGATTTTTCTTTTTTTTTAAACACCTTAGAAAAATGCACATAGTTGTCACTAAAATGTTGAATTTTAACAATTTTCAGATCTGATAATTACTTCCTTATGATTTCAAACAGAATTTTAATATCATTGTTATCGTAGAATAATTACATATTGAAAATATCAACCAAAAAACTATACAACAGAAACAACATAACCATAGAAAGCTAGCCATGCACAATAGACACAAAGAATTTATCCTAGGAAACCAAACCTTGGGAGAAAACCCAACAACTTTTCTCTAGAAAAAATCAATCCAAGATTACAAGTATATCATCAATATGAAGAAACTCTAGCACTTGGATAAGTGCGCCCTTGAAAGAAATATAACCTGGACAAGATAGCACATCCAACAAAAGATAGAAAACCATAGCCAAAGATTCTCCTTTCTGAAATTGGAAGTATACTCTCTTTCATTACCTGACCTTAAAACCTTGATCTTCTTCCTCGTCAAGTTCTCTGCTTGAGCCTTGAACACCTAGAACCTGTTGAAGACTTCATCCTTGGTCTTCCTGAAGTAGATCCAAGTCTTCCGAGAGAAATCATCAATGAATGTCACATAGTACAAGAAGTCACCCAAATATGATACTAACATCGGTTCACATACGTCTGAATGAACTAGATCCAAGATCCATTTGGATTTGCTATCACTACTCAGATATTGTCCCTTGGTATTCTTACCAAGTGTACATCCCTGCAAACACCCTCATGCTCTTCTTGGAGCTCTGGAATACCTGTAACCATTCTCCTTAATGTTGGAAAAGCCCTATAATTCAGGTGAGAAAATATCTGATTCCATAACTCACATGAACTGATATTTCATGTACCAATGCCTGGGATGGATGCCTTGATAATCTGTACAGTCCTCCCTCTCAAACACCAATCACTCATGCTGAGTCTATGCTCGAGTCCTTAGGCCATACAAGAACATGACCATCTACAAATGCAACTATGTAACCTCTATCCTCCAACATTGCGATATAGAACAAGTCCTTCCTTAATCCTGGTACAAACAATATGTCTCTCATGTGTAGGGAATCTCCAGACTCTAGCTGAAATAATGTTTCTCCAACTCCTTTTACTGCATACTTGGCATTGTCTCCATATTCCACCTGTAATACCAAGTCATTATCTATTAAATATCTAAGAAAATATTGATAACTTGTTATGTGGCTAGAAGCACCATTGTCTACCAACCAGGTATCATGAATATATATAATAATGCTTGTAAGAGAATAGACAAATAAATACTCATTTCAAAGTTCATCTACAATCTCATCAAGTTTAGATTCCTTTGTCTTCTTCTGTGGTGGGTGCTTATCAACATCGGATGTTGATGCATGTTGTTTTCCCTTCCTTTTCTTCTAAGGACACTAAGAAACATAGTGACCAAATGTGTGACAATTATAGCACTTGATCTTTGAAATATCCTTCTTCTTCTGTTCTTGAACTGGAGCTGATCCTCCACCTGTATTTTTCTTTCCAAAATTTCTTTTACCTTTTCCTTTTCTTGCATGAGCTACAAAAGCTTGATTTCCTTCATCCCGGGGTCTTTGCAAGATGCTCTTAGACAATACTCTGGTCTCCTCTTGGACACAATCAATCCATATTCTACCAAAATTGGACTTCTTCTCTCACCCACAAATGCTCTGAACAAATGACTCCCATGAAGAAGTCAATCCATTAAGAGTCACAGTAACAAGTTCTGCATCATCAATGTTGTCTCCAATGGTATTAAGTTGATCTCTCAACTAGGATACCTTCATGAAATAAGTGGAAACTGAATCTGGCTTGGTCATCTTGATATAATGGAGTTGATTCCTCAAAGATAATTTCCATCTAGTGTTCTTACTCTCGAACAATTCCATGAAGGCATCAAACATTTCCTTGGCAATCTTCAACTCAACAATGTGCAGAATCAAATAATATTTTATGGAATCTATCAAGATCCTCTTCGCCTTTGCTTCATTCTTCTTGTTCTTGGATTTCTCTTCATCACTTTCTAGTTATGAGACAACTTCTCTTACATAATTTTGAATCTCATTTTCATCCAAGATGAAGAGTATCCTGGTCTTCCAAGTTCGGTTTTAACCAGGTATATCAAGGATCCAATCGGCTGTCTATACATAGTGGTATCCACCAAATCTAAATTTGAAGAGGAATCAACTATCTATACATAGTGGTGTAGCCATGGAATTGCAATCCATCATACTGAATATTCTCAAGATCTCAATTGTGTACTTCCCTTGTCCGAGGAATATCTCACTTGGTCTCTGCCACACCTCCAATCCCAATAAATAATGCATCAAACCAAGACCCTTCATCTCGAACTTAGGGGCCAACTCCCTCTTGCACTCGACAATGAGCCTCTATGCCCCCGTAAGAAACAGATCATTAGCATACACCACCAAGATCAAAGTATCGCCATCAACAACCTTGTAGTAAAGGTTGGAATCCGCATCACTCTTTGTGAATCCCAAACTCATCAAGTATCCATCAATCCTGGAGCACCATTCCTTGGTGCATGCTTGAGTTCGTAAAAGGCCTTTTTCAATATGCAAACATGAGATTCCTTCCCATGTATCACAAATCCCTGAGGTTTCTCTATGTACAGTTCCTCCTCAATCACACTGTTGAAAAAAATGGCCTTCGCATTCATCTAATGTAATATCCAACCCAAAATTAAAGCAAGATAAATAATAATCCTGATGGAAGTGTACCTGGCGATTGGAGCGAAAATCTCCTCATAGTCTACTCCCTCTTTCTAAGAGAATCCTCTCACCACAAACCTTGCTTTTTACTTCTCGACGTTTCCATCTGTTGCATGCTTGATCTTATAGATCCAATTGGAAGTCACCACTGACTTCCCCTATGGTCTCAAAACTATCTCCCACACATCATTTTTCATGATGGATTGATACTCTTCCATCATGGAATCCTTCCAAACCTGCAGGCCTGTTGTCTCCTCATAATTGAAAGGTTTGGAATCAATGATGTGACTCATCAATGCCATATAACTCGAGAACCTATTAGGTCGTTTACTCTCTCTAAAAGTACCACTGGGAGTTGCATTCTCCTTTTCATCCTGGAAAGTGTCATGAAGCCATGATGGCCTCTTCCTAATTAGTGCAACATCTCTAGGTAGATCCACTAGCTCTACTGAC
This sequence comes from Picea engelmannii, assembly GCA_009831015.1. NCBI lineage: Eukaryota > Viridiplantae > Streptophyta > Pinopsida > Pinales > Pinaceae > Picea > Picea engelmannii. The sequence continues at coordinate 13,260 of ML807733.1, read as the reverse complement.
TCTTCTTGATAGTCTAAAGGATGAACAACTAGACTAGAGGGATCTGTACCACCATCCTTCAGATCCTCCTGCTCCTCACTATCAATATCCATATGAGATTCTCTAGACTTCCCAAAGGCTACATCTTCACCAAAAGCAACATCATGAATAACCTCAATTTGACGTTGTCCTGGAATGTATATCCTATAGGCCTTCAAAGTCTCGTTCTATCCCAAAAAATTACCCTTCTTTCCAGAAGGTTCTAACTTCATCCTCTTCTCCTTGGGCACATGGATGTACACTGGACAACCAAATATGCTCAAATGGCTAACCTTTGGCTTATCATTCCTGTGAATGCCTCCTCAAGAGTCTTATCTCCCAATATCCGATGAGGACTTTTGTTTTGAACATAAATTGTTGTGTTGGAAGCCTATACCCATAAGAACATGGGTAGATTCCGATCATGAATAATTTCCTTGACGACCTCTACAATGGACCTATTCTTCCTTTCCATAACCCCATTTTGTTGAGGGTTGTAAGGAACTATAAACTCCCTCTTGATCCCTGCTTCCTTACAGAAATCACTGAATTCATTGGAAGTATACTCTCTTTCATTATCTGACCTTAAAACCTTGATATTATTCCATGTCAAGTTCTTTTCCTGAGACTTGAACTCCTGGAACCTGTTGAAGAATTCATCCTTGGTCTTCATGAAGTAGATCCCAGTCTTCCATGGGAAATCATCAATGAATGTCACATAGTACAAGAAGCCACCCAAATATGATATTGACATAAGTTCACATACATATGAATGCACTAGATCCAAGATCCCTTTATATCTACTATCACTACTCGGATATAGTCTCTTGGTATTCTTACCAAGTGTACATCCCATGAAAACACCCTCATGCTATGCCTGGAGCTATGGAATACCTATAACCATTCTCCTTAATCCTGGAAAAGCCCTGTAATGCAGGTGAGAAAATATCCAATGCCATAACTCACATGAAATGATATTGTCATGTACCAATGCCTAGGATGGACGCCCTGAAAATCTATACATTCCTCCCTCTTGAACACCAATCACTCATGTTGAGTCTGTGCTCGATCCCTTAGGCCATACAAGAACTCGACCATATACAAATGAAACTATGTAACCTCTATCCTCCAATGCTGAGATAGAGAGCAAGTTCTTCCTTAATCCTGGTACAAACAATACGTCTCTCATGTGTAGATAATCTCTAGACTCTAGATGAAACGATGCCACTCCAACTCCTTTTACTGCATACTTGGCATTGTCTCCAAGTTCCACCTTTAATGCTAATTCCTTCTTTGTTAAATCTATGAGAGAATCTTGGTAACTTTTCATGTGCCTAGAAGAACCACTATCTACCAACCATGTATCAGGACTATCTATAATAGTGCTTGTAAGAGCGGAGACAAAGAAATATTCATTTCGAAGTTCATCTACAATCTTATCAAGTTTAGATTCCTTTGTCTTCTTCTGTGGTGGATGCTCATCAACATCGGTTGTTGATGCATGCTACTTTCCCTTCCCTTTCTTCTAAGGACACTGAGAAGCATAGTGACCAAAAGTGTGACAATTGTAGCACTTGATCTTTGAAAGATCCTTATTCTTCTATTCTTGAACTGAAGTTGATCTGCCACCTGTATTTTTCTTTCCAAAATTTCTTTTACCTTTTCCTTTTCTTGCATGAGCTGCAAGAGATTGAGTTCCTTCATCTCAAGGTCTCTACAAGATTCCCTTGGAAAATACTTTGGTCTCCTTTTGGACACAATCAGTCCATAGTCTATCAAGCTTGGGCAACTTCTCTCACCCACAAATGCTCTGAAAAGATGACTCCCATGAAGAAGGAAACCCATTAAGAGTCATGGTAAAAAGTTTTGCATGATCAATGGTGTCTCCAATGGTATTAAGTTGATCTCTCAACTGGGAGACCTTCATGAAATAAGTGGCAACTAAATCTGAATTGGTCATCATGATAATATGGAGTTGATTCCTCAAAGCTAATTTCATGTTAGTTTTCTTACTCTTGAACAATTCCACCAAGGCATCAAACATTTCCTTGGCAGTCTTAAACTCAACAATGTGTGGAATCAAATGAGCTTTTACGAATCTATAAAGATCCTTTTCGCCTTTGCTTCATTCTTCTTATGTCTAGATTTCTCTTCATCACTTTCTAGTTCTAAGACAACTTCTCTTACATAATTATGAATCTCATTTTAATCCAAGATGAGGAGTATCCTGGTCTTCCAGGATCTGAAATTTGAAGCACCATCTAGCATGTCTTCTACTCTGAGACTGGTCACCATTGTCAACAAGCCTGAAACCCTAAAATTTCAACCTTGATCAAAAGTCAAACTGAGAGCACCAAAAGATGCGCTAAGGTAAGGCAAGTATATCTGAAGAAAAATTAGTCCCAATGTTTTCCAATAAATTTCCAACGATTTCCAGAGAAATTTCAGATATACTGCGCAATGGCAGATTTCAACAAGGCCCTGATACCATGTTGAATTTTAACAAATTCCAGATCTGATGATTACTTCCTTATGATTTCAAACAAAATTTTAATATCATTGTTATCATAGAATAATTACACACTGAAAATCTCAACCAAAAAACTATCCAATGGAAATAATAGAATCATAGAAAGTTATCCATGCACAATAGACACAAATATTTTATCCCGAGAAACCCAACCTTGGGATAAAACCCAACAACTTTTCTCTAGAAGAAATAAATCCAATATTACAACTATATCATCAATATGAAGAAACCCTAGCACTTGGATAAGTGTGCCCTTGAAAGAAATATAACCTGGACAAGATAGTTCATCCAACAAAAGATATAAAACCCTAGCCAAAGATGGTCCTTGTTGAAATTGTGCCTCCCCTTCTTGAACAATGAACTTCTTCTCGGACAACGAATTGTAGGAGAGAAGAGCAGTTGTGAAGTGATGATTAACACATGAGAACCAAGATACCTTATTTATACTAAACAAGTCACCTTATTTTTACTTGTGGGGACGACTTCTTCTTTTGTCCACAATAATTACTATGGGCTTCTTCAATGCTTCTTCTTCACTTGCAGGGCCAACTTTTACTTCTCCTTGGTATTTATTGCTAGAAAAGTTGTCCATGAGCCATGTTGATTTACCTTCTCCTCACATGCACGTATAATTAATATAGAACTCTAATGTTGAGTAAACCCACTGAGAATCCCCTCATGACAAGAGGTCTCTTGAGCCTACATCTTCAAGATTAGACTAGACTTGTAAACAAGTCAAACTTGCCCTATAAAAATTAGATCGCTCCATCCTCAAGCAGACAATGTGAGAGCATCTCGAGTCTCTATCACTCCTAGTCAAATCAACATGACAAATAGGAGAGAGGCTACACCTGGGTCATTCACCACTAGCCAAATCAGCATGGCCCCGTGAGTGAATGTATCATCCTCCCTTGGTCAAATCAGCATGACCAATCTGGGAGAATTACTGCCCGATGCTGCTAACAGGAGAAAATAAACATAAAATGCATGCCCTACCTTGCATAAGCAATCCAATCAATAATGCAACTTGAATGTGATTAGAAAAAAGCATTCCAAGGTTCTTACACGTGCCATTTTGAAAAAGTGATTCTTGATGTCTGTATATTATTGCATTTCTGACAAAACCCATATATCAGAATTCCCAAATTCACCTCATTTTGCCGGCATATAATCTGCCAAGTCAACAACTTTTTATTTATTTATTGAAATTGAAGAAATTGAAGAAATTGTCATGTTTTACTAAAATTATTGTGCTTTATTGGCCAAATTGAGTTATTCAAATTGGAGATTATGCATTTTTTCATTTCCCACCTTCCTACATTTCCATATTTTCAATTGAGTCTTAAAAGCTATTATTGTGAAAAAATACTAAAATTTTCTTTTTACACAATGTGCAAAGTATATGAATCCTAACAAAAACATGTGTTAAATCTGTCACATGCATGATATAAGGAAAATATCCTAATTTTTCTGTAATTTTCTATGTTGGGCACACAGACCTTGTTGTACATTTCCTTAACTCATCTCTAAATGCATGCAATTTGCCTTCAAAGCTACCTTATGACAATGTTTTTCACATTGAAAGAAAATGCACACAATCATTGCTTAAATGTCCATCAAGGCCAAGTTGAGGATCCAAATCATGTTATGAAAGTTGATTTGAATTCTACATTCAGTTATTTATAATCCCTTTTGACCTTGTGCCATGATTTCACTCCTACATTTTATTGTGCTTGAAAAAAAATTGTCCTTATTTTCACAATTCATGAAAATGCATGTCAATAGCTTAAAAAATGCAAGCCTAAGACAAGTAGCATGCCCAAATATTGAAGTACTTGTAAGTCTCTTGCACCTATGATTGAATTCAAATGCATGTAGGATATCGTTTTTTGCCATGTATGCTCATAACAAACCACAAAAATTGTAATTTCATTAATTTAAATAGACAATTCACATACACAGTCTATTATCACAAACAAATTACATCAAAGACCTTCAACAACAAGCTTTGAAACTTTATTGAGTTAATGACCAATTCTCTCGAGCCTCATCACTTTCACAGGGCCTATGCATGGGTCTCTGGATCCCACAACAACAAAATCTACAAAAATCCAAATCAAAAGGAGAGCCAAATGTCCTTTGTTCATTTAGAAACATCATATTTATGCTTGTGCTCATTGAATTTTGGGATTTCAACTAGCCTATCTTTTAAAATTAAAATTATAACTTTTGATATTCCTAGTATTTACAAAAAATTACTAAGGATGTATACTTTGCATTAATTTCTAAAAAATCCAAGTCCATTGTTAAAACATGCTACAAAAATATGTGTGTGGGCTCAAAAAAATGCATGCCAAGTTTCATACAAGTGTCTTTTTGAAAAAAAAAGATATATTGTGTCTATGATTTCTATGTTTATGACAAACCTTATAAATCAAAATTCCTAAATCCGCTTCATTTTGTTGGCATATAATTTTCCTAGTCAATGTCTTATCCCCCTCAACCCTAAAACCCCTAGAATGTATGGACAACCTAAAATTCACAACAAGGAAATTCCCCTCAAACCTGTAGTAAGTGTTATAGGTACTCCCACTCATGCCCTGTCCCAATTTCTTGCCGACGAACTCAAGTCTTTCACCGGGAAAACCTCTTCCTTCATTAAAGACTCCACTATTTTTATTCACAAAACAAGGGGTCTTCATATTGATGAATACGATATAATGGTTAGTTTTGATGTTGTATTTCTATTCACCGAAATTCCTGTCCCTGAATCCCTTGACCTGATCTCCAAACTAGTGGACTTTGAAACCCTGAACCTCATCAAAATTTGCCTCACCTCTACTTTCTTCACCTTTTAAGGAACATGCTATGAACAAACTGGAGGTACTGCTATGGGATCGTTAGTATTTCCAGTAGTTTCCAACACTTTAATGGAACATTTTGAGACTCTATCCCACAACATCTTTCACCTCAAACCTAAGTGTTGGTTTAGATTTGTTGATGACACTTTCATTGTCTAGCCTCATGGTTAGTCCTCCCTAACCTCTTTCCTCACCCTTCTTAATACAATTTCCCCTCACATTCAATTCACTATAGAAATAAAAAAAAATAACTCTCTCCCCTTTTTGGATGTCCTTATCTATTGTCTTCCTGATGGCGGATGTTTCCAACTTCTCACAAAGTCTATATCCAAAAATCTTAAGAAGCAACCATTTTTGTATTTTTCATTGAAATTGAATAAAATTGTCTTCACTAAAATGCATGCCTATACTTTATTCCTTAGCCAAATTGAGTTATTCAAATTGGAGAATATGTATTTTTTCATTCCCCACCTTTCTACGTTTCCATATTTCCAATTTAAGCCTTAAAAGTTGTTATTGTACAAAAATGCTCAAATTCTGCCCTCTTTTTACACAATGTGCAAAGTTTGTGAAGCCTAACAAAAATGCATGCAAAATATTTCAAATGCATGATATAAGAAAAATGTCTCCATTGTTTTGTAAATTTCTATTTTGGGCATGTAGTCCATTTCTTACATTTCCTCGATAAGTCTCTAAATGCATGTAGTTTTCCTTCAAAACTACCCTATGACACTATTTTTCACATTGAAAGAAAATGCATAAAATCATTGCTCGTTGATGCCAAGTTGAGGATCCATATCATGTTTTGAAAGTTAATATGAATTATACATTCAATTATTTATAATCCCTTTTGAACTTGTGCCATGACTCCACTCCTATATTGTATTGTGCGTAATGCTCCATATTTTGGCCTTATGTAGTTAGAACATTGATTTTTGTCATCTTAGTAATTCATTGCTTAATAACTATTTGGACTCAATAATGTTGATATAGACATGTGAGAGGTGTACATATAGACTTATTTATGTGTTGCATAATATTACTTTTAATGTTATATGTTCATGATGATGATCGTTATGTGATTTGGTTAAACATGCAAATTTAAATGTGGAATTTTAGTACAATGGACACTAGTTCAAAATTATGTTGTGGATGTATAATAGATGTAAGGCATGTTGTAAATAAGAACACATTTACAATTTGAATATCAATACAAATATGGATGAACATATCAAATTTGTGATGTATCTGCATGGATATGAGTATTGGTGAACTAACCTATAGGTCAACAAGTTATGTAATAACCAAATGATTGTAATGGTGAGGTAACTTGGATGTCGTAGACATAAAAAAGATAGCATATGCTATAAGTTGTACTTATGATTTCAAATATTGCTATGATCTATGGTAAGTGTGGTTTTAACACAACACACAACTTTCCCAGTGTGATTGTTTGATGACATGACTCTAAGAGTAGTAGTTGTACAATATGGATCGATATAGGGTGTTGACCCTGTTTTTATCAGGAAAGGCAGAGGTGTTTCCCATCGAGTATCTTATTGACTCTAGTTTCGTTAGGAGGGGTGGATGTATTTCCCACCGTGTATCCTTTGAAACCTAGAGTCGTGGGAGGACTATGTGAAGTCATGCTCCCCTACACGTGTGATGGTGACTGTTAGTTGCCTGCTGGAGAAGCTTGGTCGAGATGTATGTCACTTTTGCTTACGGGTTCTATCTGGAGTAAGTTTAATATAGTTGATGCTCTAACTTAATCCAACAAAGGAAATGATAGGATGGAGGATGGAAGTAGGTTAGGAAGGAAGGATGTTTCAATGTTAGTTTAGAATATTGTTTGGGGATTAGATGTGTCACTCTTGTTTTCTCACTTGGTTCCAAAACAATCATTTTTATTACCTTTTTATAGTTTAAGTATAATGATCAATTATTGATGAATTATTGTAGTTTTGTTAGTTAAAGTTATTGAATGATGCATATGTTGTCCTACATGTCTTGGTGTGATCATACGAGAACTATGCACTAGAGGTAGTGATTGTTTATTATTAGTACATGTGTGGGCTATGTGTCTGCTAGCTAGGCACACATACCCTACATATGCACACTAGTACAATTAATTAATATACTAATTATTAAACTAGATTATTAAATATTTAATTGAATGATTTAATGACTATATAAATCATATTACATACAAAATATCTAGTAGCATTAAATATTTTTTTTGACTTAGATTGATGGTTGATATGATGAATTAAATGAGCGTGGTGGGTTGTCATGTACATTTTAGGAAAATTGTCAAATTGCATTTATAAGCTAGCATGAGAAGAAAGACTTTGCATTTAATTTATTGTTGTCTTATGAAAGTCATATATATTTTAGTTTTATTTTAACTTTTCCCAAAAAATCTAGATAATGGAGGTTAATGGCTAATAATGAGCGTGGTTGAGGAGACTTGGGGAAGGGGGTATCAAAACTTGATAAATAGGAGAGGAGGTTGAGAGGTTGGATTATTCTTGGAAGAATTATGTCTTGTGACAATCTTGGTTAGAACATATGTGCATTGTTATTCTTGGAGTCACAGGTACGAAGGGCCAAGAGACCGAAAGGTTTCTTAGAGCTAGGAAGTCAGCTAGGATCCTAGTGGCTAGGAGGATAATTTTGTTGTTCCACTCTAGGAAAGTGGGAAAATAATTGGAAAAAGAATGCTTGGAAGCATTTTTCTACTACTGTCAGAACCACATTGCAAATGATAAGCTTCCACAAACCAAGGAAGAGGTATTTTTCCTAATATGTATTTGTTATGTTTTTGCTTATCCCATTTAAAGAGTAAAAATGTGTTATTTGAAATCTTTTGATGCTTGCCTGTATAAGTTAACAAATTTTATTTCATAGCCTCTCATGGAGAGGCGTCACATTTTCTATCATAGTGTGGTTCTAGCACTCAGGGCCTATGGACCTTCCCAAGTAAAACTTAAGAACAAATAATAATTCATTTTGTTGATTTATTTCAATTCTAATCCAAGTATTCCCTGAATGGAATAGCCTTGGATTCATTATATTTGTTTCTTTCCTGATTCGTCTCTTTGTTTTTTCCCCAAATGAATGTTATTAATATTATCACTACTATGCATTGAAAACAATGTATGTCAGACTTGTCAGAACATTCTAACTATTCACATTATAGTTATTGTTTACTTTCCCATGGTACAATGTTACCGACTTAACGAGAATTTTGACCTTTAAACAAGAACTCTAGCCCTTAAAACCCATATTTTACATTAAAAAACATGAAAATAAACCCTCAAATAAAAAAGTGGTGCTACTGGTAGCACCATTTTTTCTAGCATGGGTTAAAATTACAACATTTTTCAAGCATGGCCTTAAAAACTCATATAGTTGCTTAGAAAAACCTTAAAATCGACACCTAAATAAAAAAGTTATGCTACCTAATGTAATTTTTTTTTTTATAAATGTTAAAATTATAACTCATTTCAAATCTTATCCTTAACAATTGGTACCATTGCAAGCAAAACTTAAAAATCAACCATCAAATTGAAAAGTACTACTACCAGGAACACCCATTGTTTCCAAACTTAAAACTGTAACATTTTTTAAACATAAGCCTTAAGAATTTGTACCATTGCAATAAAGTCAATAACACCCGCTTTTCAATGGGGGATTAAAATTGCAACATTTTTTAAAGTGGTGTAAAAAAATCATCACTACTAAAAACAAAATCATAAAATCAACCCTTAAATGTTTACTTTTTAAAGATTAGTTTATCACTCCAAGCACAAGATAATATATAATGCCATGAAATGTCACCTTAGAATTTAAAAATTCAACATCACTTCCATATATATATATATATATATATGTATATATTTTTAATAAAAAAAGTCAATACAAATTATAGTGAATGAAACATAAATTATTTCTTAAAAGTATTGTTACATTGTCCATATTCAAAACATATGAGCTAAGAAATTTTGTTATACTCTTCATTTTCAAAACATATAATTCATAAAACATAGAAATGATTCATAACGTCATGTAAGATCATTTTTTTTACATGTGGTTCATGGCACCGAAGATCGGTGTTCGTTACGTCCACATAAAACCTCCCCGAAATCCGCAAGAGAACATGAGGTGGCTGAGCATTTTTAGAATATTGAGGGATCAACAACAAGAGCATCATATAGAGGCATTAACGACACAATGTGTCACCCCAAGGATTTGAACCTGGGTGGGAGGGTAAAAATAATTCCTCCCAACCACCCAAGCTACATCTAAAGGAATAATGTCATGTATGATCATATGTAAGTTAAAACGCTCATTTATAATTACCATACAAACATCAAATGGATAAAAAATACATAAAAAGTTTAATACACTTATTCAGATTGACTCATGGATTCTGAAATACCATCAGAATCTACATTGTCTTCATATGAATGATTGGATGAATATGTAGACGATCCATACTCTTATCTATTTTCAATGAATGCACCATCTGAATCTACATGTATGTCCAACATTTCATATGTCAAAACCCTTTTAGATATATGAATAGGTTCAACAGACTCCCATCTTGCAGTTATTTCTTATGGCAACAACCTCTTGATAATCTATGTGGTCCTGAAGTGAAAAGTTCATCTCTTTGTCAAATTGAAGTAGTAAACAAGTATGTTAGCATCCTCTAATTTTAAGAGGTGAGTGCGACGATGAATTATATTTTAACCCTTTCTTTTTATCTTTCTACTAACATGTTTCTCAACCACCATCTTTGGCTTGTACACAACAGTAAATGGATGTGTACATGTTGCATACCAATGCACTTCAATTGCTATAACATCTTCATTTTATTTATTGATATTTATAACCTTTACAATCCATAATGGATAACCATGTGGATCTTCAGTCGCTAAGATTGCAATCATGCAACCCTCCTTAATATCATGTACTGAACCCTTGTAAAGGTCTTCCATGGCTTCATGTTATGCACATGATCTTCTAGAACCAATATACATTTCTCTTTCCTCTACTTGTGAAAACTCAATAAGACCTTGAGATTCTTGTTATTCAACAATGTTTCTTTCTTTGAATTCATTTGGCATATTTTGTGGCCAACTAAATGGAGTCTTAAAAAATGTATCTTCATTTGTTGAGTTTGAAATTATGTCACTTTGACCATTGAAAAAAGACTCACATCAAGCAAACTCAGCAACATCAAAGTACTCATATGTATCTTTATTGGACTATTTTTTTTTAAATTTCTTCCAAGCATTCAGAATAATCTACATCTCTATTACGCCTTCGTGCATTATGGATTTCAACAACTGATTGTAATAATAATAACTTTGATACAAATATTGGACGATTTGGAATGAACTTAAAAAATGCTAAACCTGATGAAGACCCCCATTCTGCAGTAGTTGAATACTTCTTGCCCCATATAAGTGTTTTCCCATCAATTTTTTTGAAACAAAATTGATGTTGGAAGCTAATGTCATTAAGTTGCTCAATACACTTGATCCAGGTGGATATTGGTGGCCACCCACCTATTCCAACTGGCTCCTCTTTTCAGTTTTTAGTGCAACACGTTCTTTTGTACTTCTTTGTAATTGTGGGTTCTACACTTCCCGGGCTGTATGAAGCCCTACACATCTTCCAGGAGGATACTGGTGGCCTCCCACCTAATCCAATTGACTTATTTTGTATGTTTTCATGTCAGCACATCTTGATGTACTTCCAAGGCCGTTTTGGGGTCCTAAACAATGTTTTTTTGGCTCGCCACAGTCAAACTATAGACATAATCAGAGTTTGACGAGGTAATGCGTAGTTCATGAAAATACATTTCCAATAGGCTATCATGCGCCTAAAACGGATATCGTATACAAAAGTTACGACCCCGAGAAGTTAATGTACTAACTTACCCAAACGGGGCTCACATGATTTTTGGCATTTCATATCCTAGGTTTAGGTTTTTGGATGTTTAGGGTTTTGACAATCATGTTTATCATAAAAAGGCCTTAAGAGCCTCATTGTAATCATCTTCTTGAGAATGAGCGTAACCGTCACATCTCTTCTGAGAGATAAAGCTACCACCATTCTAGAGAGTCTTACGCTCTGTATTTTTGCAGTCTCTTTACAATTATTTCATTAATAGAAATCAAGTATTGTTGTATTTCTATGTTTCTGGCAATTTTCATGAGTATTTCATTGTAATATATCTGCTTTCATTTCATTCCAAAAATAATCCAGATTAGTGGTATCAGAGCAGGCTGCTCTTGATCATTTTTTCAGTGCATGTCCCCGACGAGGTTCGAGTATATCTAGTTGGCTCTCGAGTTTGTCTCCCTTGAGGACAATCACTCTTGTGCGCCCAAGATACCCTTGATGGTGGCTGAAAATAAAAATGATGGAGCAAAAGATTCTACTAACCTGTGTCTTGAGCAAGCTTTCGCGCGACAGAGGGACGAAATGATGGAGAATTTTGCACACATCCTTCAAAGCCTGCTGATAGCAACATGCACATCTTCATCAAGTGACCATTTTGGAGGAACCTCTCCCTTAAAGGTACAAGTTAATTTTGATATTCCCATATTTGAAGGTCAGATAGATGCAGATGCCCTAGAAAAATGGTTAAATCTATTAGAAGGTTATTTATCTATTAAAAAATTTTCCGACAGGGAAAAAACCACTTTCGCACTCCTCAAGGCTCCCCCCCATGTCAAACATTGGTGGGAAACTTACTGGGAGCAAAGTTCCACAGAGGAATATGGAATATATGGGGTCGAGCCCTCCTGGGATTTTTTTGTGGATGCGGTAAAAGAACAATACTATCCTGTTGATAACTATGAAGACCAGTACATGAGATGGACCACACTACAACAAGAGAAGAGCCAAACAGTGCCAGAGTTCATAAATGCTTTCCATACATTGAGCACCAAGTTGGGTATCAAATACTCTGAGTAACATCTAGTTCTGAAATACCGTGGAGCTCTGCATAGGTACATCCAAACTGAAATGGATTTCCTAAATATCTCATCATTGGGAGTTGCCTATCGATATGTTGTCAAAATTGAGCAGAAATTTAGACACCAGAACAAATGGGAATTCGGGTCTGCAAATATGCAACAACCAAAGCACGGTAAATACGACCCTAACCAACAACCTCTAGATAACCAATTGAAGACACCGAACAAAAAGGGTAAAGTAAAGACAAAGAATGACACTGAGAATTGGTGTGACTTCCACAAAATCCCATGGCACAACACAAATGAATGTTGCTTGAAACAGTCATTGGTGGTCGAGGTCAAAGACATAGAGTCGAACCCTGATTCAGAATCCGATACAAAAAATATTAAAAATAGACAGATCATCGACACAGACCCCACTGCTATTGTCACGACCACAACAATTCAGCTAGAAGAACCAATATATCCTAAAGAGGGGGAGCATATCTTCCATTCACATATGTGGGTGAAGGGGACCCCATTGCATTTCATTGTTGATAACGAAAACCATAAGAACCTCATCTCAGCTAAGGTTGTCAAACAGTTGGGGTTGTCGAAAACACCACACCCACACCCATACAACATCGGGTGGATTCACTAGGGATGAGATCTTCACGTCAGCCAATAGTGTTGTCTGTCCTATGGAATCCGTCCCTTCAATGATGAGGTAGTGTGTAATATTTCCCCTATTGATGTCTGTGATGTTGTTTTGGACCAACCATATATGTGGAAATGTCATGTTGTCTATGAGTCTAGACCCCGTAGTGTCATTATTTCTCTGGGAGGTCATCTCTACAGGTTACCAGAGGTAGTT
>ML807732.1:450497-469696 GCA_009831015.1 Picea engelmannii | reverse complement strand
TCATATTCAATGAGAAGGTCATGTACAAAGATCAGTTGTAGGGAAAGAAACAGGAAAAAGAAAAACAAGAATACACAGTGCTTGATGAGATCACTGAAAAAGAAATTCCAAAGGAACCAGAAAATCAAAATGTACAACAACAAGAGTAGCAGGTACCTCAAACACCTACAAGTGTTGTTAGAAGATCTACCAAGTTAAGTATACCCCCTGAACGATACTCTCCTTCATTTTATTATTTATTGTTGACTGATTCTGGTGAACCAGAATGTTATGAAGAGGCAATGCAGGTTGACACCAAAAAGAAGTGGGAGCAAGGCATGAACGAGGAAATGGATTCCTTGGCAAATAACTAGACTTGGGACTTGGTTTAGTTTCCTACGGGAAAAAGAGAATTGTAGAATAAATGGGTTTACAAGTTTAAGGAAGAAGATGGAGGAGAAAAGCAATACAAGGCTAGACTTGTTGTAAAGGGGTTTGCACAAAAGAAAGGTATAGATTTTGATGAAATATTTTCTCCTATTGTTAAAATGACTTCAATTAGGACTATTTTAAGTCTTGTGGTAGTAGAAGATTTGCATCTTGAATAGTTAGATGTAAAAACAACATTTCTCCATGGGGATTTGGAGGAAGAGATTTATATGCAGTAGCCACAGGGGTATGAGGTCAAAGGGAAGGAGAATTTGGTATGCAGGTTGAAGAAGAGCTTGTATGGCCTAAAGCAAGCTCCAAGGTAGTGGTATTTGAAGTTTGACAGGTTTATGACAGAACAAGGTTATAGTAGATGTCATTCTGATCACTCTGTTTATTTTAAAAAGCTAGAAAATGGAAGCTTTATTATCTTGCTATTGTATGTAGATGGCATGCTTGTTGCAGGGTCTAATATGTAGGATATAAATGTGCTCAAGAATAAATTATCCAATTCATTTGCGATGAAGGGTTTGGGTGCTGCAAAGAAAATCCTTGGTATGAGAATAACAAGAGACAGAAAAAATTGCAAATTGACATTGTCTCAGGGTGAGTACACAGAGAAGGTGTTGGAGAGGTTTAGAATGCAGAATGAAAAACCATTTAGTACAACTTTGGCCAGCCATTTCAAATTAACTAAGGAAATGTGTCCCAAGACACGGGAGGAGATAGAATACATGTCCAGGGTCCCTCATTCATCAGCAGTTGGCAGCATGATGTATGCAATGGTTTGCACAAGACCAGATATTCCACATGCAGTGGGAGTTGTGAGCAGGTATATGAACAATCCAGGTAAAGAACATTGGGAGGCAGTAAAGTGGATTCTAAGGTATTTGAGAGGAACCACTACTCATGCATTATGTTTTGGAGGTTCAGACACTTTTCTACAGGGATATGTTAATTCAAATATGGCAGGTGATAAAGACAGTAGGAGGAGCACCATAGGGTATGTTTTTACTATAGGTGGAACAACAGTAAGTTGGATTTTGAAACTGAAAAAGGTTGTTGCACTTTCAACAATAGAGGAAGAGTATGTTGCTGCTACTGAGGCTAATAAAGAGATGATTTGGTTACAGAGGTTTATGGAGGAATTGGGAAAGAAGTAGGAGAACAACAGGTTGTACTGTGACAGTCAGAGTGCCATTCACCTTGAAAAGAACTCAACCTTCCATTCGAAGACTAAGCATATATAGTTGAGGTACCACTTCATATGATCCACCCTGGAAGATGGACATTTGAAGTTGGAAAAGATACACACTAGCCAGAATCCTACAGACATGTTAACAAAGGGAGTAACCAAGGAGAAACTGTATTCCTGGTCAGTTTCAGTTGGTCTTCAAGAATGAAGATGAAGATGAGAAATTTTCCAGGTCCAAGAAGGTTCAGATTCCAACATATACAACAGTAGTGGAGTTGTTGAGATCAGTCTCTAAGTGGGAGATTGTTGGTTTTGGAGCCTAGTTATCTTCCTGATTCAGAGGTCCTTGTTTTCAGTCATGTTTATACCCGATGAAGTATTTACACCCTAGAAGTATGTACACTCTTCCACACTGGGGAGTGGAGAGGGGGGGTACCCACTCTATGGGGTTCGAGGGGGCTATCCCACCAGCTAGGGGGTCTGGGGGAAAGTGGGCCCCCAGCGGGGGTTCAAGGGAAAAGCCCCCGAAGGAAAATTTGTCTTGTAAATGTATATTGTAATTTCATTGTAAATCTGGACTGTTCATTATAAGGTTGCAGATCTAACGGTAGAGATTATGACAAGGTTTTTTTCCCTAGAAGGAAACCCTCTTTTATGAGGGAAATGTATTGTGGCTATGGTCGATGGTGAATATTTTATTCTGAGAGAGGAGACTTTGAGAGAAAGAAGAGGAAGTTACAACGGGTTTTGCTGTAGGTTGTATCCCTTCATTGGTTGGATAATAATAAAGGAAGGACCTGGCAATTTCTCTGGTGGACGTAGCCCACACAGGGTGAACCACGTAAATTTGTATCTCTCTTGTATTGTGTATCTTCTGTGTTTTGTTTTCTACATTTGTTTTATTTTATTGCTCCATGGTCGTCCTGTTTTTCTAACACAAGGGATATCACTCTGAAGTAATGTTGAAGATACATTGAACATACTCCCTCTGTGACCATTTCCCCCCCTAAAATTATTCTCCTATGCTCTTTATTCAAGTATAGGGCTCTTTTCTAGGTATGCATCTGATAAATATCTCCTCCTAGAATCATGGGAAGAAGAATGACTCCCCCTATGGGTATATCTCCCCTATCTTTCCTACAAGATGAACATTGTGCTACCATATAATGATCCTTGGACCTATTCATGCATCAAACTCATGCCATACCAAGAATCATGAAACAAATGATATGTCAACAATGAAATAAATAATCATGAGCAAAATATCAACCAAGTACATCCTGTAAAAAATGTGTGCTCATCATGCACAACACCTATGTACATCAACATCATGAAATCTGCCAAAAGATATCATCCATGGAATGTATCAATCATATGCCTTTATTAGCATACCAACATGTGCATCTACCAATATTCCAACCATGTGCATCCACCAATATGCCAACCATGTGCATCTACCAACATTCCAAACAATGCATCATATCACTCGTGATATGTCTCCATCATGAACCAAGTGCCACAATCATGTATCTCAAACAAATGCCAATTGTTGTGCTAATCAAGTAGTACCAATTGTGTAGTATCATCAAGCATATTCCATCTATGAGTGTACCAAACATGTACATTACCATGCACCAATACCATAAAATGATTAATCCCATATGCCAAATCCTCCATAAAACATGTTCCAATCAAACTGTTAGTAGGTGCCTCTTCCAATGTACTAGAAAAGTACCAATCATGCATCAACTATAGATCAACAATGATGTACAACATGATCACCTCATCAACTCACCAACCATATGTACCAATATGTAGCTCAATCCACATGAAAAATGCATGCACCATGATATCAACATATGCTTCTAATAATACATCATAAGATATATCAATGAAACTCAAATATGTACCAGCCATGTACACCAACAAATCAACATCAATCCATACTCATGGGTTAGTGTCATGAACTCAAGATTTTATTTTACATAATCCAATAGATGAACACTTAAACCTACAGCAAATAGTGTCATAACCTACAACAAACAATGTCAGACCCTGCAACAAAGTGTTATACCATCACATCAAGCTGCAATCCATGTGCATAGCCTTTTTCTCAAGGCTTTACCACATATACATGGTCTGTTGCACAACAACTCATGTATGTACGTGTCCTATACAAGGTCATCCTATGTATGCACACGACTGATACCACTGTCACCCGCGTATGCTTCAGTAGATGACCTACTTGAGCTTCCCTTCAGTCTTTCATTTTGTTCTGGCTCTCTGTCTTCTTCACCCACTTTTGTAGATGTCCCTGCTCCTCAGAACTTGAGCTCTAAGCATCCATCTTTTCAAATATGTCTCCCTTCCTTACTTCATTCCTTCTTCTAGCCATGCTATTTGAAGTTATCATCATGGAATTTCTTCTTGTGTTCCAACACTCATGGGATTTGTGGCCAAATCCACTACAACTGTAGTATCTCATAGTGTTGCAGTGAACAACAATGTGTCTTACTTGATCACATCTCCAATACCTCATGTTATTATAAAATGTTCCATTATATCTCCTTTCATAGGATCTACATTTAAAAGCTTTGTGACCATATCCATTACATGAATAACAATGTCCATGAAAAATACTTTCATCCCTTTGCTTTGGTGTCCCAAGAATAGCTTATTGATGTCTTCCTTGCGTTGTTCTTTTGAAATTTTATTTTCCTTATGTAGATGGCTGCTTTGCAACATTGTCTTCCTTCTTTGATGAATTTAACTCATGCTTCTTTGAGGTTCTTGCTTCAACATGTGTATCTTCTCCTTTGTATCCAAGACCTAATTTATCACATGGTGGTCTTTGACTTTCCAATATCTCATCCAATATTCTTGAGCTATTCAAGAATTTGTTTGACTTCTCTACCTTCTTTCTATGGTCAACAATTTCAGCTTCTAGCTTACAACATGACTCTTCCTTTTCATTTATTTGAATCTTCAATAGTTCGTCTATTCTTTTGGCTTCCTCAATTTGGGTCTTGAGATGAATAATCGTTTCAAAACTTTTTCTAATCTCATCATCTATATTGATGTCTTCTTTTCTATTCTTTAGTCTTGTGATCTCTTCTTCCATTCTTTAGTCTTATTCTTTGAGAATTCCCTTTAACTTCAATATGTGCTTTTGACTCCTCCTAAGAAACTTCTTAGTGTTATCCAAAAGATAGTTATAGTGTGTATAAAAATGATCACTCCTATACATGTATAAATCCTCTTCAATTTCCTTTTTAAGTTCTAATAGATTTTCTTCTATTATTTCCATGGGATAACTATCATCAAACTTTACACAAACTGTTTCTAGATCATCTTCTTCACTTGAGAAAAATTCAACATCATCACACTTTGAATTATTGCAATCAAGAGTCTTGGGAGAATCTTTACCTTCAATATMTTCCTTCTTGCCAACACCATCACATGATTTTTTCCCTTCATTTGAAATGTCTTCAAGATCTTCCTTTCTGCTATCATTACTTGATTCTTTATCTTCACTTGAAATTTTTTCAAAATCACATTTAGAAACAATAAATTCAAGAGTTTTTGATGATACTTTACCTTTGATGATATTGATGGAGTGGTCTTCAGTTTCTTCCTTCTCCTTCTTGCTTTGATATGTCTCCTCTAGCTTTAGCCATAGATCCTTGGTGGAAGTGCATTGTCCCATGCTCTCTTTGATAGGGCTTGAGAGTCCACTAAGAATGGTCTTGAGAGCCAATGCATCATTCTTCATTCCTTCTCTTTGAGTTTCAAACTTTGACTTGTTCTTCAATAGAACATGTCCACCAATGGTTGCCTCCCAAATAGCTTCTCCCATTGTCTTCAAATATAATCTCATCTCTATTCTCCAAGTGGAATAGTTTTCCTCATCAAGGATTGGAAATTCATCATCCATTTGAGTGTCTATGGATCTCCTTTAATCTTGTTAAGGCTTTTAGTGAAGGCCTGCTCTGATACCAATTGTTGGATAAACCTACCAGACTTAGAGGGGGGGTCAATGAGTGTGGGGATATTTTTCCCAAAACTTCCCTCTTACACAAAAACTCCTTAGTTAACATTCAACATTTGCTCATTAATCATTGCTATAATTTATAATCATTTAGATGTGAATACATATGAACAACATATATCAGCAACATATCATCAACAAATCATCTCCACAAGGAATACAAAGAACACAAGATGTATGTACAATTTTTCTTTTTATTATAGACTTCAATCCAGGGGTTTTTCAGCAAAAACTGAATAGAGTACAACTCTACAAGAGAACCAAATCTATATGCAAGACTCAACTTACATTCTCAGCACCAACTGAGATGAGGCAGAAATCCTCAACAAATATCAATCTATCAACATAAACAAGTGCATCAACCATGCACCAACCTGTGCCAAACAACCTGTAATAAACTTGTACCATAAACAAGTGTATCCAACCATGTACCAAGTATATACCAATCATGTGTCAAATAATCATCAACAATGACTCGTCAATATGTACCAACATCATCAACTATACACCTCATGTATTTGCCAACTCATCAACTGCTTGTCTCAACCATGACTAGTTTTGGATTAGTCAACAACCCCAACTTGAAATAATCATAACTTTGTACATATAATGAATAAAGATCTAGAACTGATACACAATTTTCTGCAGTGTGTTTTATGCAATTCCTCTAGGTGGAACTACTTGGAACCTCTCAGAAAAGGCGTTATAGAAAAAATGACATACCTTACTGAATTCTGGCCTATTCTAGATAGCGGCCTTGTAGAGCGTGGCCCACCCAAAATGTTTATTTAAGTGATTTAAAAATGTTACAAAACATACTAAAGCCTGTACCCTAACCAACACATTTTGTCTCATGGAATTTGGATATGTTAGGAAGAAGTTATGATGGTTTTACCTGAAACACCTGTTTTTGACTAGTTTCAGGACTAACCACAAACCCTATTTTCCATAGCGTGTAACTCCCAAAATACAACGACCCAAAAGATGAATTGTTTACCATGGATACTTGGGTATGTTTTCTCAATGGAATAGCAATTTAATGGTTTTAATCATTATAGAAAACAAGTTATAGCGAAAATGGTGAGATGACCTGTAAATAACATACCTTAGAAAGCACCATCAAAAGAATGTATCCTTCCTTGCATTTCGGCCTTCTTTTCTTCACCCTTCCTCATCATTTGGGCTTAGATATCCTTGGTTACCTTAGACACATATATATATTCAATATTCTCAAGTGTAATTAAAATGAGAGAGCCTTGCCTCTTATTTATACTCTCCAAGTAGCTTCCTTAAAAACATCTTCTAGGTCACTTGGCCCCACTTTCATTATTTTAGGGTTAACCCACTTCTAATTTCTCTATTAAATTTATTATTTAAATAATTTATTTTTTATTCACTTTGAATTATAGTACACTCATAATTTCACTTTATTATTTACCTTTTAAAAACCCTTAAGCCACTTTGACTACTTTGACCTTTTGGGGCTTCTAGATGACATGTGAGGGTCCTCCAACTTCGTAAGGCCATAAATCTCAAATCTTGAGGAGTTATGTGATGTTCCACATGCCACTAGAAATGGCATGACATTCATTATCCATATACAATAGTACTATCTGAAAATATATCATAACTCATACCGTTACCCATCAAACAAATATGGGTCCATTACCCAAACCTGGGGCCTCCAACTTCTCATGGCCATAACTCTCTAATTGTGAGGAGTTATGTGACATTCTACATACCACCGAAAATGGTATGACAAGAACTATACATCTAGGATAGTTTCCCTGACAAATTCAATGTCCTTCATCTCATTATTCCACATACAAGCATG
This sequence comes from Picea engelmannii, assembly GCA_009831015.1. NCBI lineage: Eukaryota > Viridiplantae > Streptophyta > Pinopsida > Pinales > Pinaceae > Picea > Picea engelmannii. The sequence goes on along the minus strand of ML807732.1, from coordinate 462,211 downwards.
GGTCCTCCAACCATTCTTCTAGGATAACTCAATCTGCAAAGCGTCTTCCCGTGAGGGATTTCATCATAAGAGGACCAATTTGGATTTCATCCATTTGTCCACCTTATCAATCATGATAGGACAATAATGAGAGCATGGGTCCTCCAACCATTCTTCTAGGATAACTCAATCCAAAAAGCGTCTTCTCGTGAGGGCTTTCACCATAAGGGGACCACTTTGGACTTCATCCATTTGTGCACCTTATCAGTCATGATAAGACAATAATGAGTCATCTATACATTTTTACAACAATGCATCACATACCAATGAAACCGCATCAATCCATCTTCATCATGTATCAATGACAACTCATTGATCCATATTCATCATATCAAAGACAACGCATTGATCCATCTTCATCTATGCATTCTCATCAAGGAAAATACATATTATATTACATCAATCATTAATCAATCAATCCTTTGACATCAATCAATCACTTGACATCAATCAATCAAACCATTGGCATCAATGACAACATGATCCAACAGTTCAAGGCCAGGATGACCTCATGGCAACTGGGATGAATTTCATTATGATTAAATAACATGTGACGCTTATGAAGATTCGATGTGGTTTGGCTAGCATTGACACTGGAACCTGAAGCGACAGTATTTCCTATACTACCAATGTATTTTTTCCTTCACGTATGACCTTTTTCAAGTTGTGATAACTTAGCCTACGTTTTTTGTTTAAGCCCTGTATGACCTCATCACAACTGGGATGAATTCCGTGCATGACCTTTTTCAAGTTGTGATAAGTTAGTCTACTTTTTTTGTTTAAGCCTCGTATGGCCTCATCACATCTGGGAGGAGTTTCAATCTCATTAAAAATCATGGTACGCGTATGAATATTCAACGCGGTTTGGGTGGCATGGATAGTGGACCTTGAACCAGTGATATGTCCCATCAAAGCTTGATAATGGATATGTGTGGTATCTGTTTTCAATGAGATGATGTTAATTGTTCGATCGTAATTTGAATCAATATACTAGGAATGGACAATGCCATCTGGAAGCACCAACCAGACCTGGATATTTACTCTGAATATGATAGATAGCCATTGCAAATGGAATCTTCCACCCTCCACATTTACTTTTTCATATGGCAGTGCCATGTTTACAAGGTATTCTTGCCAACTTCCAATTGCCAACATATTTTCTAGGATATATGGCGAAATGTGTTGATGCAATCAACTAAAATCATGTTGGTTGTCACCTATAATTGCATTGCAAAAGGATTGTATAGTGTAAATCCCCAACAATTGCACATCGAACTATGTTTCTACCAAACAAAAAATTACATTGAAAAGACTATTTCCACAACTAGATACAACAATTGTTTCTATCTGCAAGCCATGGCAGTCTATGCGATGCATAATCTGTTTCCACTATGATTCAAGGACTTTGAAAATGAGAGACAAGTAAATATGAGGTCCTCCAAGATTGCATATGGACAATTTTATATACAGTAGTGGTTCATAATGACCACTGACAGGATTGGCATCATGGAACAAGATGCAATATGGATTGCTAGATGCACTTTTGTTGAATAATAGATATCTTGTTTTTCTTGTCAATGACCATATTCCAATTGACATATTGAGCCACTTAGACAACCACTGTATACAAAATGTATTTCCCCAAAGTCCCCTCTCATGTGCAGGCATAATTGTAGATGCAGACAACCACATCTTTGAAAAATACATAGTGACATCATGTATTCCATGCAACTGCCAAAGAAAATCAGATGCTAATTCATATTCATACGACTCCAATGCCTCAACATCGCCCATTTTTTAAACAACCCAATAAATAATCTATCAATCCATTGTGCAGTTCGGTCGAGGAATAACATAAATGCAGTAGAACCTGAAATGCATCGAAAAGGAAATCTCCTACAGTATACGAGAATACATCCAATCTAAAAATCCCATTGCTATGCAACACCTCTCGATGCTACCATGTATAATGGAGTCTGTATCTATTTCATATGACTCAACATCTATTACTTGTTTCATCTCTTAAACTATGTTTTTCAAGTTGTTTGTTAGTTATTTTCAGTTTATATGAAAATAGAGAAAAGGAAAAAAAAAATGAAAAAAAATAAATAAATATAAAACTACAAGCGCAGAACTACGTACCAATCCTGGTATGTATCCTTCAACCTTCTTGTTGTCAAATTCAATCCCCCCTAGTCACCACAACAGATGACAAGAAAAAAACCGTATAGTTAACAGTGAACCAAACATAATAAACAACGCAAATAAATAACACTACAAATTTGTTGAGCAAAAAGACCAAGTATTCAAGGTATATCATTTTTGAACCTATACATGGTGTGCATCCTACAAGCTTCTCAGAGGCAGAAGATGTTCTGCAAGATAGAAAGGATGGGGCAAAGGTAACAAGTGGACGAAGTATTTGACCCAAAGAATAAAAGAATTCCCTATCTCTAGACCCTGGCAGATGGTTCCCCCCTTGTGACATCTCCGAATTCATTTTCTAAACCCCTTTGCATTGCAATTTTGGAAACAGATATGGAACAATATCCAGCACATGGAAGTTGGCATATGAAAATGCATGGTTTCCAGGAACATAAAATAAGAGGAGAACATCCAGTTTTCTTTTTTATATGTCACCATGGATATGACAAATGTGGTTTCTCTATAGAACATTGATGTTCAATAACAAGTGCAAAATTTTGGGGCAAGGAATCCTACCATTGAAAATTCTTACCTGCAAGGTGAAAAACAACAAGCAGGAAAAAAGGAATAGCAACGAAACGATGGCACAAAAACTTACCTGTCAATGAGGGGTGACAGAAGTGGAGCCCCAAAACCTGCAAACCGCAACAATAGGTCCAATAGCTTGCAAAGTTGAAGAACGAAAAACCAGTGAACAACCACGAAGAGGTCCAACTGATACTGCAGGACCTCAACTTTGCAAATTTGAATCAAACAACAACAAGCAACATGGAATGAACCAACGAACAAGAATCAACCCCTGAATCAATAATGCTGAAGAAGAACGAAATTGCACAATTTCACTACAAACAACACTATAAAAAATGGAACGAAATTGTATTGTAACACATCTGTAGAATAAACATTTAAGGCTTCTAGGCTTGTTAGGTAAACACTTAAGACTGTTAGAATCATCGAAGGGCGTCGCACTGTGTAAACATTTAAGAAAGAATTCAATGTGGTAGGCCTATTTACGTACACAACAATGAAAAACACTCTCGAAGTACGAAACAATAAAGAAAAATCAAACATAATAACAGTAGTAATAAATAAATAAAATAATAATAATAACAATAGTTTGAATACTAGGGACTATTATTTGGGAATAGCAAAGCTAACAATAATACCTCAAATCTATTATGCAACGAGATCATGACATATATGTTTTTTTTTATAATAAGTAAATAAATAAATAATGTTTTTAGTTTTGTAGTTCGAACAATAAAAAATATGCAAAAATTTGTAGTAAAAAAAAAACTAATATAAAGTCAACAAAATATCGATCTCTATAAACTTTGGATATCTAAACATTTCAATATGAATAGTACAAATAAAAAAAGTACCGTACATGATAAAATTTTGGATATGGCAACATATAATTCATTGGGAATAGCAACACTGGCAATAAGACCTCAAATCTATCATCCAATCACATCATAACATATATGGGTTTCTTTATTATATAAAAAATAATGCTTTTAGTTCTATAGTTCGAACATTAGAAAGTATGCAAAAATTTATAGTCAAACGACAAACTAATATAAAGTCAACGAATTATCGATTGCTATAGTCCATCTACGCCTTCGGCAGAGACTAATAAATAAAATGATTTTAAGTTACACCTACTAATATATTTTATTACTTATATTTTATAATGTTTATGACTAACACTTTTGTGATAAACATAGCACAATTTCCGTTCAAATACATATTTTAATATTTAAGGAAGTGTGAAACATTATAGACACCACAATTTCCATTTAAATACATGTTTTAATATTAAATGAAGTGTGAAACTTTATAAAGGAGAAAATTAATCGAATTCCCAACTAACTTTCCCAACTAAAAGCCATCTAAAACCAACATTCCCATTAATGGAATATAATGCAAACAAACGATATCATATTAAATTTGTGATCACACAATCATGGATGATTTTAGGGGCTAAATTTCTCTCATTGACTAATTTTCCATAGTTTTTCAAAAAAATGAGATTCGCTATTTTAAAAATGATTCGCCCAAATTTAAAAGAAAAAATCATTTTACCTTAAAAATTGTCAACATTTTATAAAACTATATAAAATCCTTAGAAATTTGAATATTTTTACAAAAATATCACCTAACATTTATAGTTGGCATATGAAGGATTAGTAAGATTTGCCAAAGTTTCTACATTTTAAAACAAATTTCCATCCTTAAAATCATTCCTACACACAACTACATGGATTTGTGCACACAATGCTTCAGAAATAACATACATCTTATCATTAATCTCCTTCTCCATATCAAATCATTTCCCTTCTTAAATACATTATATTAATTTATTTTACTTAATACAAGTTTTATAAATTCATATATTATCCATTTAATACAAATATTTCATTCATATTATTCATAAATTCAAAGTCATCATAAATTCATATATTATTCATTTAATACAAGTATTTCATTCATATTATTCATAACTTCAAAGTCATATGCATTGAATATGTTTTTCATATTATACAATCATGTTGAAATATTCTCATGGAGTATTCATAATCAATAGTTACACAATATGACATTAAATTTGATAGAAATTGAGTATTGTAAACATAAATTTTAATTTTAGGATTTAAAATCAATTTCAAAAGAATGATAATAGAATATTTTATCTTTGTTTAATATTAAAATATTGTTATTCATTTAATACAAGTATTTCATTCATATTATTCATAACTTCAAAGTCATATGCATTGAATATGTTTTTCATATTATACAATCATGTTGAAATATTCTCATGGAGTATTCATAATCAATAGTTACACAATATGACATTAAATTTGATAGAAATTGAGTATTGTAAACATAAATTTTAATTTTAGGATTTAAAATCAATTTCAAAAGAATGATAATAGAATATTTTATCTTTGTTCAATATTAAAAGATTGAAATTAATTTTAGTTGGTTGGTCTGATAAATTCACAGATAATTAAAAAATATAATAGTTTTAATAATGATTTTGCACATACTCTCTTTTTATTTCATAGGTGAATTTTATTGATGGTGATAGTTCCATATCTATTATCACCATTTCTACTCACTTTTCAAATTTGTTAGCAACGACCTTTAAAAAGCCATTGCTATTTTTTTATTTGTAGAGGACCAACGAGTTAGCATGAGGTGTAGAAGTTGAGCTTGCTTGACCATCATCTCTATCAAAGAGATAGAGGTGTGATAGAAAGAAGTGTCCCCCCTCGATATAAGAGAATAAAGAGCTTAGAAAATAACAAACAAAGGGTTGCATTACTCGATATAAGAGAATAAAGAGCTTAGAAAATAACAAACAAAGGGTTGCATTATGTGAGTAAGAAAAAATTCCTTTTTAAATTGTGTAACTATTTCATTCGGGAATAAAGAAGGTAATATATATATATATATATTAAAAAGCATGCATTCGTGTACCTTCTCATTGTCCTATGAAATAAATTACAATATTTTCATATATTCATTAAAGTCATTGCATACAATGTCTCAAATAAAAACACATACATTATACAAATTCATGTAACATCTTACCATCGAACTTGTAAATAATATGATTGGTGCTTATTATAATATTTTCATATATTCATTAAATTCATTGCATACAATGTCCTAAATAAAAACACATACATTATACAAATTCATGTAACATCTCACCATTGAACTTGTAAATAATATGATTGGTGATTACTATAATGTTTTTATTTTGTTTTGAAGATTTTTAATAGTTTTTATATGGAGTTGGCGAGTCATAAAGTTGAGATTATCAATGATCCAAGTCCAAACATTACTAGACGTGTACCAAAAAATAATCACCTTCAATTGAATCTAACAACCCATCCTTACAAATGAATGACCCATACCTTAAAAATGTTTCGATTAATTATTTGAGATAAAGCAATGAACAAAACCTAGATTTGTTTAAAATCATAAAATATACACATTCATTAATTCAAGGGGACTAGGAATATTTTTAGCTTTGATGTCATAAACTTAAAAGGTAGCGAAATACATGTTATGATACAATTTAATCCTTCTATAGATAATAGAAATTTTTATATAGTATTGAAACATTATGTCAAAGTGAAAAAAAAAGGAATGCAACCATTTACAAAATGATGGGGAAATACCTATAAGTAATACCTCAATAATAGAGCTTTTCCTCAAGGATGGTTAGTCAATAAAAAACCAAAACTTCAAATTTGCTCATATCAATGAACTGGCATTGTTATCTGACAAATTTATGGTTGATATCATTGGAGTTATTATATTAATCAATCTGTAAACCACAATCATGAGAAAATATGTCACTGAGAATAAAAAAAAAACCCTTCAATTGTAAGACATGACTGTAGTATTGATCTCACATTATGAGGGGTGTTTTGTAATAATGATGACTTGTAACAAAATTCTACCACAATTTCATTTTCAATCATTATTATTAAGACAATAAAAACAAACATTTTTAATAGGAGATCAATAACTACAACCTCCACATTCCTAATTATCATCAATATTTAACCTTAAAAAATCACAATATTTAAAACATTAGTTTGAAAAAAAAAAAAACATTTAATATCACTCATTATCTCTACATGATGTCTTTGGTATTTTTCCTTCCATTCTAAAATTTCTTATCTACATAAATAATAAATAAAAATGAAAAAGATGAAATCACATGAAGTAACCTAACAACTTAACTTATTATAATCCCTTCTTGGGAGTTCTACACATTTGTGTATGAGAGAACATCATTAAGATGGTAATTTTTTTCCCTAACATAATGTTCTATCTGTCACTATATGAAGAGACACTTGCCAACGAAAAGCAAGTTAAATCCTTTTTTTATTTCATCTTATAAAATGGTTTACATTATGAGAATAAAAGAAAGCAACCAATGACTAAAAGACTACCTATACACCATCTCTACCATGTTTTTGATTTCTTATACACTATCTCTACCATGTTTTTGATTTCTTCAAAGTGGAAGTACTAATGTCTAATTTATCAAAAACAGACTCTATAAGAGATTATTACTTCCCATAATATCAATGTCATACATATGTATTCAATTCCAAAAAAGTATATTCATGCAAATAAAGTTTATGGTTTTCAAAGGACTTACAATTAATAATTTAATCTATCACATACATCATAGGTAACACACAGACATTTCTAACATATCGCATTCAAACATGTGTATCCGTTTCCAACAAACGTATTTGTATAATGATTTCATATATCGACAACATTTTGCGTTATACAATCTTTACATAGGTTTTTAAAAAGGGTTTATTGATCATCTCATAAGCATGCAATTTACACATCCTTTGAAATATCAATAATTTCTAACATTTTACAAACATCATAAAATATATTTCAAACAGATTTTACCTTTATATGTTTCCACGTAAATGCCATAAAAATAAATAAAAAAGACGTTTCAAATTAACTCTTAACAAAAACAAAAGGTACGAAAGAAAATAAAAGTTCACAACACCATCAATTCACATAAACACCTATCATAACTATATTATTAATAGTTTCTCATCTTCAAAAACTTGGATAATTGGGTAAAAGAAAAATCCATACATAGTTCAATTGGTGTCATGTTGACACCTCAATATGTGGATACTTCAAGAATGTATGACAGCAATTGAAACATCTATGCCTAGAATATTACACTTAAAAAATGAGTTAAGGAATGGTATGAGCATAATTTACATGCACATTATTTTGAGTCAACCTCAATATGTGGACACTTCAATTATGTATGACAACAATTGAAACATCTTTGCCCGGAATATTACACTTAAAAAATGAGTCAAGGAATGGTATGAGCATAATTTACATGCATATTATGTTGAGTCAAGGAATGGTGTAGACATTATTTACATGGACATTATATTATTGAAATAAACAAAAAAAAATTATAGAAAAAAATAATAGAATTTAAATGCACATTATGTTATTGAATTAAACAATAAACAAAAAAATAATAGAAAGTAAAAAATGAAATTTTTTAGAGGTTCAAATCCAGAGGGGGGTAGGGTATGTATACCTTCGTAGACTTTACCAGTCAAATCGTTGGGCGGAGGGGGGTCCCTTGTCCCACAAACAAGGGGATCTCATACACCAATTTGGTGTGCTGACTTGGCCGTGACCTTAAAAATAGATTATTATTATTATTATTATAACTAAAGTAACACTTGCAACAAATGCTATTCATAATGTAATATATAGATTATAAAGATGACTCAAATAGATATAGCTAAATTATAATAAAAATGAAATATGTTTTTGATTTGTTAATTTTTATAATTTTTTTGTATCGAGAGCATACCAAAGCAATTGGGTTCATGGGATATTAAATAATACTAGTAATTTTACTTGTTGTTAAATAATACTTCCTCAAATCCTTTTGTTGAAAACACTTCTCAATATTCCTTTCCACTTAAAAAACCCGGTATTTTCAATAGATATCCTAGGTATCCATTTTTTGTGACAATTTAATATATCCATTTTTATTCTTACCTAAATCTAACATTTAACCCCCTTAGTATCTATATGTTTTAGTATATTAAAAATACCATTTGACCTCTATATACTAGCAATATAGCAATATATTGCTTTCATTTTTCATAATTTTAAAACCCCCAATATGAATTTTTGGTATAATATTGCCTGATTAGTGAATCCCCTGTGAACAAAGATACCTAGATCTTCTGAAATCAGATTAAGGATTTATCCAACATAAATGCATGTATTACTTATAAGGCATCATACCTTGGATGGATATGTACTCCCCGAAATCAATAAGGTCAAATTTGTATCATTGATGTAATAAGGAAATTAATGGCGAGTGATTTTTCAAATGGAACAATATGGACCCTAGAGACCAACCCCTTGTATTGTCAATCTCTATTCAAGTTCAAGAATAAATTATCATGCTAGTCATTCTAATATTATGGGATGGCCATGCTCAAGGTATAGAAACAAACACCACACTATTATTTCTTATAGGACATTTTTAAAATCACAACATACCTCTCACACCACCTTAATGATATAAACATATTAGGTGTGCAAAGGCATGGATCGAAGAGAAAATGCTATATGATTGACCAAACTACTAATCCCATGTAGTCAATGAACTTTGCAATAAAACAAACATTGAAAGCATTATAATAATGTGCGAATCAACCACACCTCAATTACTACACTTCCTTATGTACCCACTGACATCTCAACTTAGCTCCATAAACTCTATATTGATGTTGTAGATAGAGAAAATGATGAGAAGACTATTCATGGGATACCAATAGAAGATACTTTCCAAATGCATCATTGTTGGAACAAAAAGTTGTGCATGTTCATCACACTTCTAGATCATCTAGAGACAATAAGTTGACATTCAATAGTTGACTAGGAGAGTCGAGTGAGTGGTCAACTAAGGGACTAACAAAGTGGTTGACTAGGCATTGGACTAGTTGGATAGTTAAAATAAAGCACTTGACTGGTGCACATGACAAGGAAAAATAAAAGAGTGTGTTATGTTCCCTCACCAATCTATGTGGAACTCATATTCTCCACTTCAAGGGAGTTGGTTACATATTGGTACTGTAAAAGATGGCCTCATCAATTGATCTAAGAACAAGTTGCATAATGTATTGTATATCGAAATATTTTCATCTCTTACATTATTATGCATGTTGAGATATGCTTGGTTATGCTTAAGTGTTGTAACAACATCTTTAGATTCCACCTCTCTCTTGAAATACTAGCTCTCTAATCTACCTAATCCTTTGATTGTCCAAAATGGTATTAGGGCTAGTGGTTTGAGATCTAGCTTGTTGTCTACAAGTCTTGTGAAGGTTGTCCATTGTAACGAGTAAGATATGTTTGGTAGATTGCCTGAAGTTTTTTGACATGTAGATTGAATTTGGGATTAGATCTGTAGATCACAATTATGAATTTCAAGCAAGAGCCCATGATTTTGAATGACCACAATTGTGGAATTTGGCCACAAGATATGGAAACATTATTAAACAACAAAGTAGTGTGGTAATTTATAAAATATGTGGTTCTAGACCAGAAGGATGACCAATAGAAATTTGTTATTGATGGGAAGAATGAGATGTTGTAGGAGTCACAATAACCTATTTCTCTAGTTTGATTTTCTTTCATACAAGCATGATCGACTGATTGAATGTTATCTAAAATAAGTTGAAGAGTATGTTTGATAAAACTAATGAAAGTCAAGTTATGTCAATTGAAAAAGAGTTGATCTATTTGGATCATCTCCCTTTTGAAAGAATTAAAGACTATTTGGTTGAAATTGGGTGAATGTAGAAAGGATTTTCCTATGAAAGATGATGAGCTCATAAACATGATCTTGATGAATATGAAGACACCCTATCATATGTTAGATTAGACTCTATGTTAGTTAAACCTCCATAAATTATGCTGATAAGGATTATCTATACCATTCTTTATGTAGTTTACAACGTAGGATAGAAGAAAATTTATTTGATGAAAGAAAACTTGGAATCAAGCAATATACCCATTGTAAGGCCTTGGGAGCTTAGCTTAGGTGCACACACTTCCACTACAGTCTAAATCATATAGGAAAGACGATCAATATAAATGGAGATAAATACATCTTCATATAGGGGAGATTTTGGTTTCCTTTGGCGTGTGATGTGCCAAGGGACAACTCCACCTGAGGTGCCTTGCGACACAAGTCAAATGAAAAAATATTTGATGAAGACTTGAGGGAAAGACTTGGGTGCTCCATCAACGAAGGAAAATCAACTAAGGCATGGGGGGCACACTTAGGAGAGTCGGCACAACTCACTTAATGGGTGCACACACCCAAGTGGACGAGTTGCTTTGACGGATGGGGTGCACCAAGGTTGGGCACATCGATCCCAAGGGGCATGAATATTGAGAGCGCATGAGTTTGCTTGGGTGATCGGGTCTGTTATCGCATGGTTTGTAGGAAAGGTTTAAGTAGCTTGAGTCAAGGCTTGAAACCGGCATAACGGGAGCTTCCCCACCCACTGTCACCTCAATGGGGAGCTCTTTCTATTTAGGAGGGCTAGTCCAAGGGAGACGTCCCTATGTAATCTGGTTTTCTGAAGGGCTAAAGGTTTAATGGATCAAGGTAAGAGATTCCCTTTCACACATTACTGCCAAAATGAGATAGTCAGAGGAGATCTTCCACTGAATTGCACCTGTTTACGAGACAAGACAAATAACTATAGAATGTGTTGCAGTGGTTAGTACTTCAATATGTCAATAACTATCTTCAAAATCTACATATGAGCAAATGATTAGATATAATTATTGACGAAGTCAATGATTATTAAACAAAGATAAATAGCTTATATCACTTATTCAATAAG
>ML807732.1:412330-426117 GCA_009831015.1 Picea engelmannii | reverse complement strand
TGGATTGCAAATCTATCCTATCTCCTTGATCATATATTTCTTGCAAGCTTCTAGTCATTTTGCCTCTTAATCTTGATCTTAATGATTCAAGTGTAGGATTTGATTCATAACTTACTTGTGGACTTGATGTTTCTCCTTTCTCAACTTCCCTTTGTGAGTTTTCTTCTTGTGGAATTCTTGATGGTATTCCTCCTTGCTCATTTGATTGTTCTCCTTGTTCTTTATATAATATTGTTGTACCTGTAATTGTCTTGTCTATATTTCCATCCCATGATTCTTCCTCCTTGAATACAACATATCTACTTACAATGACTTTCTTGGTTACAGGATTAAACAACTTATATGCCTTAGATTGTTCATCATAACCAATAAAAATGCATTTTTCACTTTTATCATCCAATTTACTCCTTGTTTGTTTAGACACATGTTCATATGCAATGCAACCAAATACTTTAAAATGAGAAACACTATGATGCTTACCACTCCATGCTTGTTGAGGAATCATGTCCCTCACAATATTTGTTGGACTCATGTTCAATATATAAACTGCACAAGCTACTTCTTCAACCCAATATTCATTAGATAGATTCTTTCCTTTCAACATGCTTCTTGCCATCTCCATTATTGTATGATTCTTCCATTCTGCAACACCATTATGTTGAGGTGTATAGCTTGTAGTGAACTGCTTCTTTATTCCATGATACCTGCAATACTCCAAAAGCTCATTTGACTTGTATTCTCCTCCTCTATCTGATCTTAATATATTAATGGATAGACCACTTTGTTTCTCAACCAATGCCTTGAATTCCTTAAACTTGTCAAATGTTTCAGATTTGTGTTTAAGGAAATAAACCCATGTTTTTCCACTATAATCATCAATGAATGTTAGAAAATATATGCTCCCCCCTAATGATGGTGTTTGCATTGGACCACATAAATATGTATGCACAATTTCTAAAGGTTCCCAAGCTCTATATGACATCTCTTTTGGAAAGATTTTCCTATGTTGCTTGCCCAAAATACAACATTCACATGAACTTATTGGTGCTTGAATAGGTGGTAAACCTCTTACCATTTCATTTCTTTGTAATAGACACAATCCTTTGAAGTTTAGATGGCCATACCTCAAGTGCCATATCCATGCTTGATCTTGACTTGATGCCTTGAAACTTGCTCCAATCTTCTCCATCATTTCACTTTTCATTTGAAGTGGGAACATTATGTTGTCTGTCATTTTAATATTTGCAATCACCATTTTACTGGGAGGAATATCAAATATAGTGCATACATTATTCTCAAAAGAAACTCTATAACCCTTTTGAGTAAGTTGTCCCACACTTATGATATTATGCTTCAAACTAGGCACAAAATAAACATCATGAATAGTTTTCTTTCCACTATTTGTTATTACATTGATTGCACCTTTCCCCATGACTTCTACAATATTGTCATTACCTAATTTAATTTGTGCTTTAACTGATGTATCAAAATCCTAAAACAACCCTTTGTTTCCAGTCATATGGTTACTAAAACCACTATCAATAAACCAAATGTTACTTTCATTTTCTTGAGCTACATCACATGTAATAAACAATGTCTCAGAACTACTCTTAGAGAAATGTTCATTCTTCTTTCTCATATCTGCTTGTTTCTTTTGGCATTCATTTGCAAAGTGACCATACTTATTGCAGAAATAACATTGAATCTTTGATTTGTCATACCTTTGTGATGCCTGATTGTGATTGCTTTCCCTTGAGTTAAAACTTTGATTTCTTCTTCCTCCTGGGTCTTGATTCTATCTTTCTTCTCTTTGAAAATTATTTTTTCCTCTTCCTCTTCCTTGGAATCCTGTATTTCCTCTTCCTCTGCCTCTGCAAAATGTCATTTGTGTTTTGAATGTATGATCTAGTGAGGTATTGTCATTCCTGTTCAACCTGTCTTCATAATTTTTCGAGGAGCCAACCAACTCATCCATAGAATATGTAGTCAATTCTTTAGATTCTTCAATTAGCACAACAATTGCATCAAATTTTCTAGGAAAACTTCTTAAAACCTTTTCTACAACCTTCTGATCTGCTAGCTCATCACCATTTTGCSTTATTTGATTAACCAAATCCGTAACACGATATGTAAACTATTCTATTGAATCAGAATCTTTCATTTGCAAGTTTTCAAATTCCCTTCTAAGTGCTTGGAGTTTGGCAATTTTTACCTTGCTAGTGCCTTGATATGCTGTCTCTAGAATGTCCCATGCTTGCTTGGCTGTAGTGGCTGGTTTAATCCTTCCAACAACTTAATCGTCCAACGCTTGTCCAATTATCTGCAAAGCCCTTTTATTATTTTGCCTATTTTCATCAAGCTTTTTCTTTTCATCAACACTTAAAATAGACTCATATTGTGGTTTARTATAACCATTCATTACTATATCTGATAGCTCATATGAATCAAATGCTAGTTTCATTCTAAATTCCGAATTATCATAATTTTTCCTAGAAAATGTTGGAATCATTAGTTGTTGATACATTCTTGATGCCATTTCTTAAAAAAAAATCAAGCCTCCAAAAAACAACTTTCAACAAAAAATAGACAGGGATTATAGTAAAAGATATTTATAGATCACTTGTGCACAAATATTCTTCCTTCCCAGCTCCCTGCTACCATAAATTTCTTGGAGTGCTTCCAAACACAAAATCTTCAACACACTCAATACTCAAATAGATTAAATCCTGGTTTGTGAAATAAGAGGCATAGTGTATTACAACGACAATTGTAAGAACACAAAACATAATACAAAAGAAGAGATACAATTCTTGTGAACTTCTTTGCTCTGTAATAGTAAATGCGCACAACGTCCTCAATTCTACTACTGATTGTGGATAATGAATATTTAGATAAGAAATAAACCTGTCCAGAGATAAAAGAGGTCAAAAACAAAAATGCACTTGAACTAGTTCACTTCAACAACAAATTTCCTTACTGTTAGACAACGAGAGTGAGTCTCTCTAGCGTTCTATTCTTTGGCAGAATAAGGCTTCAGACATAAAAGAATATGAAACCTGTACACCCTCCACTTTGAATGAAATTGGCAACCAATAGGCCTCACCTTGATCAAATTTGAGGAAATGAACTTTGAAAGCTCGTTCAAAAGGAGTCCTTCACGACAGTGATTGATCAGATCTTCAAACCCTTCAGAAAATAATCCTTGAGCTTACGAAACCAAAATCTCCCGCTGGAAGGCGATGGAAGAGATAAACACCCGGGGCCTTGTATTCATAGATTCACAATCTTTATAAGTTTTACACGACACTGAAGGGGGTGATGAGTTGCAAGCAATTGAGACTGTTCTCTTCAACTCTCAATTACTCTTCAGCTCTCACAGCTAACCTGGAAGCTGTGACTTCCTCTCCAACTTTCACAACAACTCGCTCATCTTGCTCTGATACCACGATGATGTGGGCAGAAGAAAAGGAACACACAAACTAACACATAATTTTTTTTTATTGCTTGCTTGATGAAATGGTTACATTGGCTTGTTTTTATAGAGGTTATGGAAGGATCCTGAAGATCCAGAGCATTCACGAAGAAGATGGTGTGTCGGTGGTTAATTCAGTGATGGAATTGTCTAGAAGGCAATGGAAGCGTCGGTGGTAGGTAGAAATTAACTTCTTCCAACACAAATACTTTAATTGTTACATTTAAAAATGATAAAAAACATTTAATTTTAAAAATTCTAAAGAATAGCACTTTTTGGTTTTGGGCCTCATGAGGAGGTATCAAGCTCATTTCTAAATTCAATGAATGTATATAATTATAATATGCATCCTTTGTAATTATTGTATGTGGCACCGTTTACAGAGATATTTATTTCGCTGGCACATGTACATAGCAGGAATGATTCCACACCACTTAACGCTCACCACCCTGTTTAGGAAAATTTATGAAATGATCTTACTCAAGCATTTTCAGATTCTTCTTGGCTAAATAAAAATAGATGGGAATGTCACCCTATGTTTATAGCCATCAAAATTAATATCCTAACTCACAAGAGAGATGATTACAAGTGCTTAGGCTAGTATTTTTATAAATAAAAGCTTGCTGGAAAATTCATTATTTATATGATTTTCTGAATATAACAGTTGATGAAATAAATGTAGAGACAGAAGAAAAGACACCAAGATGATAATAAAGACAGATGAGACATAAATAAATCCTTTATTTCATTCCAATTCACCAAAGAGTCATTCTCTTTACAAAATTCCGTGAAGAATTTTTGGACCAAAGTCAAACTTAGACATCCTCGATGGAACATACAAAAGGACCTCTGATAGAAAATCAAAAGATGAACTCTGAAAGCTAGATCAACTTGTCACAAATTTCTTCCAACTCGACTCTGCACAATAGCCTTTGTCAATCATGAAAACTAGTTCACAAACAGAGAAGTCTACACAGACTATCAAAGAGAGATCAAAACCTCTGAAAAACAAGTGTTTGGATGATGTAATTCAACCCTGAATCTTGTTGTATAAGATAAGACCCTACTATCATAAAAAATAATTAGGCTTATGATAAATTAAGGAATGAATGAAAACTAAACTATCTCAACATAAACTCAAAGAACAAACCTTAGTATGCTTCTCCTTCTATCCTCATTTTGTTCCTCCCTTTCCTTTTGCCTTTAAGAAAATTAGAATTAGTTGAAGTAGTTGAACTACTTCCTTATTTAAGTTAACTAATAACTCAACCAATTTTGTGTATTAATTTCTCACTGTTCGAAACTAAATCATTAACATAGTGTCATCAAAACATGACAATATGCCTTCCACAACAACCTGTAAGAGTTATGTTTCTTCCCAATTGTCCCAGTTAATATTTAAAACAATTTCTAAATGAACAGAAAGTCACTTGTTCCAATATATTCCATAAAAACATCAACCACTATTCATGAATCATTTATTCAAATCAAACACAGACACAAAAAATCACACCTGATTCCATTCCTCAAGTCCATTTAACAACTAAGTTGTAATGAGACCATATTGACATAAAATCCGTGCCGATATCTGAAACAATGCATGATATCCATCAACCATACACAGTGGACAGTCAAAACACAATCATTATTATATCCCAACTTTCCATTTAAACGCAAAACAATCACCCTTTCAACTTATACGATGTTGTAGGATACACAGACCATTCAACAAAACACAAGAGCATTTTTGTGACTGTACATGTTTAATTAATATGAATATAAACGTCAACGACGTTGAGATATCAATCTAATACATGGAGACAACAATAATATGCTCAATACCATTTCTCCAATCAACCAATTAACCAAAACCACTACCAACATAATCAACAGAGATGAGCCAACAATTGAACATTGTCGACGATACACCACCAACTCATAACAATCAACAATGTACCCAATAGGATATAATAGGATCCACTTATCAAAATCTGGGCTTTGAGTAATCAAGGGTTCACTCTGTGGACCAAAACAGGGGAACTGGAGTCGACCCCCAACAACGGGTAAGAACCTATGAGACCATGTGGTGAACACACATGGCATACCACCAATAACCTCGCAGACAGGGTGAGATAGGAGAGACTGTGAACAGAGGAGCAAGGATTCATTTTGGTCTTGTAATAACACCGAGAACATGCAGGGTATAACCCTCGTGGATTTTCCAATCAACCAATTAACCATGTTGTTATTGGATAAATCGGTAGGTGCGGACACTAACTAGTATGCCTAGATCCACCTAGATCTAGAACAAAACACACTAGAACATGATTCTTTCCTTAAGTTTTAAATATTGAATTTACTAACTAAAGAGGGATAGGTGACATATCGTTTAAACGCCGCTTCCTCTCACCATCGCCATCCTAGATCTGTTCCAACGCTCATACAATGATGAACCTGCAAAAGAATGCAACCAACCAAAGTGATAGTAATAGCATAAACTCAATATAAACCTATGTATGTGATCAAGGAATCATACAATAAAACACAACACGCTTTATAGGAAAGAATCATATTAAATGTGAAGGAGAGATTACAACCATGGCCTTGATGTCCTAAGGTCCCTTCCAACCGTCCTTCGTTCCCCACACACTTCTAGTCCAAGAATTCTGAGAACATAGATCTAATAATATTCACAATCTATCTTGACAAAATGGCTCATCTAGCCAAGCTAACAATCTCCAAAGCTCAATCCAATCCAAGCTAATCCAAAAAGCTAACTTTCTCCATGAGAGCTCCTCTCCTTTTATAAGTTGAAGAGAATAAGGTGAGGAGGCTAGGATGATCCCACTAAATCATGAAAGAGAGTAAGATCCAAACCATTCAGATGCCACCTCACCATGGAAGTTTCTCCTTCTAGAAGCATCGAGAAGATGCTCGTTTTTCCACGTATGATAATTTTTGCACCCTGCCTATATAGCAACTTGTGAACACTTCGTGACCTAGCTATGGTGCAGCCTGTGAAAATCAGGCATTTTTGCACCCTATCTATAGTGCAGCATGCGAAAATCCTCTTTAATAGGGTTTTTACAAAGGAAAATGCAACTTCTTTTCTCAGGAAAAGTTCTTCTCCCTTCTTTCTTCAGGAACTCAGGCCACTGACCCCTCTGAAGGAAACAAATAGATTTACATCATTAACAGTCATAGGGATGATTAAAATAATGTGTAACAGAGATCCCCACAAAGTATGAAGTTAGAACATAGTGATAACTGAAATACTTTGTCGAGTGTGTGTAGGGAACAAGGAATAGTCGGTTGGAAACCTGCCAACAAACAAGGAAATACAATACAATAATATATCGTCACTGAGGTAGGCATTCCCATACTCAAAATACAAATGACTCAGAGCATAAATGCCGACATGCGAAGATCCATGTCAAGTAAGATAGGTCATCCAATAACAACCATGGCCTTGATGTCGTAAGGTCCCTTCCAACTGTCCTTCATTCCCCACACACTTCCACTCCAAGAATTTTGAGAGCATCGATCTGATAATATTCACAATCTATCTTGACAAAGTGGCTCATCTAGCCAAGCTAACAATCTCCAAAGCTCAATCCAATCCAAGCTAATCCAAAAAGCTAACTTTCTCCATGAGAGCTCCTCTCCTTTTATAAGTTGAAGAGGATAAGATGAGGAGGCTAGGATGATCCCACTAAATCATGAAAGCGAGTAAGATCCAAACCATTCAGATGCCACCTCACCATGGAAGCTTCTCCTTCTAGAATCATCGAGAAGATGCTCATTTTTCCCACGTATGAGCATTTTCGGACCCTGCCTATATAACAACTTGCGAACACTTCGTGACCTAGCTATGGTGTAGCCTGTGAAAATCAGGCATTTTTTCACCCTAGCTATAGTGCAGTATGTGAAAATCCTCTTTAATAGAGTTTTTACAAAGGGAACTGCAACTTCTTTTCTCGGGAAAAGTTATTCTCCCTTCTTTATTCAGGAACTCAGGCCACTGACCCCTCTGAAGGAAACATATAGGTTTACATCATTAACGGTCATAGGTATGATGAAAATAATGTGTAACAGAGAGCCCCCCAAAGTATGAAGTTAGAACAGAGTGATAGCTGAAATACTTTGTCGAGTGTGTGTAGGGAACAAGGAACAATCGGTCGGAAACCTGCCAACAAACAAGGAAATACAGTACAATAATACATCATCACTGAGGTAGGCATTCCCATACTTAGAATACAAATGACTCAGAGCATAAATGTCGACATGAGAAAATCCATGTCAAGTAAGACAAGTCATGGCCACCAAACATACACTATGGATCCATGCCAATATGACTCAAATCTGAACATAGACACCAAAAATACACTGTGGATCTATGTGTTATAGACTCAAATTTGAACATAGGCACGAGACATACAATGTGGATCTATGCAACAATACAAACTAAAAATACTCCAACGCAACCTGAACCTGTTAGAAAAGATCTAGGGTCTTCATCTCCACCACTTTATAGTACGAATCTAACCATGTGAATACATGTGTCGAAGTCAAACATGGTAGAAACCACTTGATTACCGATCGTTAGTGAATACCATTAACAAGTGCAAGATAAATCACCATTAATGTCAATGACTCCCAAGGTACTCTAGTACAATCCAATGAATGTGAATCAATGAGTTGAGGTCAAACACTTGGTGGAACCTTCCGATCAGAGGTCAATAATGAAAACCCACTTTCGAAAGCGAGGAATCCTGCCATTGAGGCATGGAATTTCCAAGGTACCAATTGGTTTCTAAGTCTAATTCCTGGATAATGAGTTGAAGTCGACAGGAAAAGACTCGTCACAGGAGGGCTTGAATGTATCCCACATCAATGACATGAAACGGGTAACAAGATTTGAAGTAGATTAGAGTAATAAGTGATTTATGACTCAGGAATGGCTGACACAATAGAAGGCTTAAGGACTGTAGAAATGGCCGATGCAATAGAAGGCTTTTCGGGTTGGACATCTTTTTGAACATATTGATGACACAACAACTGTCTTGGAAACACTGACTCAACAATAGGGATCGCATACCAATTTGTAATCTTATAAAGGAGTATGATCAATAGACTAGCGGATTTTCCAACCTAGACACAAAGTGAGTGAAAGGATGTCATGTTCAAAAGCAACTCTTCCATGGAATACAGGTTTAGAAATATTTCTTTCCCAATTGTTTCCCCCACCATTTCTGGCGAGTACCTCTTTATTTTTACACAAGCTTGAGGAGGATAACATATGCTTGAAATGTAAGCTCATCCTTCGGATGAGTTCCTCGGAGTTTGTTTAACGAACCCTAGGAAGGAGTGGTTCGGTCCCACATGGGCCTTTCAATGTTTGTTTAACGAGTTCAAGGATAGACAACTCGGGGGTTTTTCATATTTTGAGAGTCTGAAAAACACTTAAAGAGAACGCTCCTAGTTCATTTTTCATAAAGTAGTTTGATAGGACCGAAAAAGTGATAAACTATCACCCACCAAATGTTTTCTTCAAATAATTTTACGAGCGTGAAAATAACAAGATCGCTCGACAATATTTTCATGTTTAGAGAGTCTGAAAAGAGATTAAAGGGAACTCCAGTGGGTTCCTTTATCGTATAACCTTTACGAGTCAGAAAAAGTGATAAAAGTATACTCAGTTACATTCTCACTTATTTACGAGCACGAGAAAGAACAAAGACTAAGCTCAGTAACTTATTCTCATGTATTTACGAGCATGAGAAAGAACAAAGACTAAGCTTGGGATTGTTTTCATTTTTTCGCAAGCTTAAAACCAGAACCAAAACTATGCTTGGGATAGATTTTATTTTTTCACAAGCTTAAAACTAAACAAAAATATGCTTGGACCTAGTTTCATATTTACACAAGCTTGAACTAGCAGAAAACTATGCTTCAGGTAGGCGGTTTCATTTTTACACAAGCTTGAACCAAAGTAAAAACTATGCTTCAACTTCCCAACGCATTATCCATGAATTCGCATGGTTGGTACTTAGTCCCCAGCTTAAGAATCTAGCGGCTCAACTTTAGCATGAAGTCCAGAGGCTGAGGAAAATGCCCCCGAATATTCATTTCATCCAACTACAAAGGAGAATGAAAT
This sequence comes from Picea engelmannii, assembly GCA_009831015.1. Lineage (NCBI taxonomy): Eukaryota > Viridiplantae > Streptophyta > Pinopsida > Pinales > Pinaceae > Picea > Picea engelmannii. The sequence goes on along the minus strand of ML807732.1, from coordinate 416,488 downwards.
GAAGCTTCAAATACTAGACGAAGGACTTGACTCAAATAGAGAGGAGGAAAACTATTTCATTTTTTAACGAGCTTGGCACAGAAACAAGAACTATGCTCGTAACCTCTGTTTCATTTTTTAACGAGGTTGCCACAGAGACGAAAAACTATCCTCGTAAGTGGTTTCATTTTTTAACGAGATTGAAATCAGAAAACCATGCTCAAAGACCTCTGTTTCATTTTTTAACGAGGTTGCCTCAGAGATGCAAAAACTATCCTCAGAGTCTCTCTTCTTGATCATGGATTCCAAGAGGACAATTCTCCGAAATGACACCATGTCAAGGGACAAAACTCGATCATGGCTTCTAAGAGGTCTTCACTGGAAGGAAGAAACACACTCTGTAAGGACACCATGTTGAGGGTCGCGACAGGAGTAAAGAGATCAATCTCTAACAACCCTATCGAAGAGATCACCATGTCAACTACTGGATGTAAGTCATCAAAAGTTGAAGCCATGGGCGAAAACACCACATAATTGACCTGTGGTGGGGGCGATACCATCTGCATATAAGAACCATTTAGGGAGGCAATCCAGTCGGGGTCAATGAATGAAAGTTGATCAATAATCACAACTCGTCCATCGTGAGGGAAAGATATCACACGAAAAAGAGTAGACACAATAGATTTCATGTCATAGACATAATCTCGCCCAAGGAGTAAAGAGAAATCCAAGGGGTCTTGGACTACCATGATGTCAATAAAGATATTTTTCCCTCCCAAAGTTACAGGAAACTGAGGAAGGGTCCCTAAAGGTTGACTAGTTCTTCTGTTAAAAGCTAACAGATTCTGCGTAACCAACACAAGATGAGGAAAACCCAAAGCTTGCCAAGCAAAAGAGGAAAAAATACTAACTAATGCACCTTCATCTATCAGTGTCTGAGGAACATCTCGACCACAAACCTGTACTGTAATCTGGAAAGGGATGTGAGAGGGAAGAGGAGGTCCAGTTAGCACACCCCAATCAAAATGGATGGCCGCATTACTTGGAGGGGGTTCCACGGGAGAAGGAGGAATACCCACCGGCATGGTAGATTTTGTATCAACGAGAAAAACATGGGCGATATCGGGTTTAATATCGAGCGTGAGAGTAGGATCGACCGATGGAGAGATCAGATCGACCACTTGGGTTTCATTCTCCAAGGGGAGAATGGGGTTGACAGGTGGAAACAGATCGACCGTTTGGATTTCACTCTCTAACGGAAGAGTGGGGTTGACCGAGGATGGGATTGGATCAACCACTTTGTCAACTGGTTCAATTAAGGACATGACCAGATTGATGACATGATCAATCGAATTGACCGATGACGGGTTCAGAGTGATCATTCCATCAACTACAAGAGGGTTGAGAGAAAACTTACGATAAGTACCTGGAAGTTGAGGCTGTGAAACAGTCATGTCTTCCAGTAATTTCGAGGCTTTGTCCATACGAGGGAAAATGTGAGTTAGATGAATCCCTTTGCATAACATACATGGGAACTTGACTCTACTTTTATTCTTCCCAATGGTATCGTGACTAGTTGATGAGAGGTCATCATCATGTTGTTCAGAGGCTGACGACATGGGTTGGTCAGGGTGTGTAGACCATACTTCTATAACCTTGGATAGACCAGGGAAATCCTTAAGAAGGTGGCTACCCTTACAAAGCCTACAAGGGTACTTGGGCTTACGAATTGTTTGGGTGATCTTGACATCATCAACACTCTAGCACGATTGATAGTAACTGGTTGTTTTCCAACATGTTTGACAATGGTTGGAGGTTTTGACCCTTGTTTATCTTTCTTCTTCTTAATCTTTCTTTTCTTATTCTTCTTATTCACCAAGTTACTAGCTTCAAAACTTTCACTCGATGAAGAAGATGAAATGGAAGACGACCTTGAAAGTGAAGAAGGCGAAGAAGACCTTATTGGTGAAGAAGGTGAAGGAGCAACATGAGGTTGATGCTCTTGGGGGGAAGTGCTTCGGACTGAAGCACTAACTTCATTCAGGATTACTTGAGTGGAAAACAACCATACCGGTAATCCAATTGTGAGACCTGGAAGGCTCAAAGTAGCAATATGAGGAGGACCAATGTTTCCGTAAGAGGGAAAAACAAAAGGTTCCCCTGGAAAAGGAGTTCCTTTAGTGTTCATTCCGAGAACTGACGCCATAAAAATAAAGATCCAATCTAGAGTCCACTAGGGAAAACAAACAACACACGTTAAAAATCTATTAAGCAAACAAGCAAACAAAACCTTCTCACAATGAGCACACTAGTTGGTGGTGAAATCCAATGTCGCGGGAACAAAGTAAGAAAAGGCTGAGATAGAGCGGGTGGAAAAGTTATGTTGACGACTTGCTTAACGTACTTACGCCTTGGTGCAATCTCCCACACATAATCGTGGGTATACCCTCCAAGGATCCTGAATGAGTTTGGCCAACGTTGATTCCAGGTATCGTGAAGACTTTCCCCTCCACAGTCACCTCGTGTAAAGAACTTAGAGAGATAGGCCACTAAGGTTACCAATCACTATAGTGATGCCTGGGGAAACAGTCAACAGTCCGATCCACACGCAAGGGCAAGGTATCTAGCCTGAAATCAACTTGAAAGGATTCCACTCATCATTGTGGGTATACCTTCAAATGACCCCCATAATATGCGCAATCTCTACACCAAGACCAACAAAGTAGGGTGAGTAACTATGTCAGTCTCAATGCGACCTTGTGATTGAACCTTGTGTGAGAAGGGCTTCCCAGGAAAAAATGTAGTAAGTGGATTTAACTCTCCCTATCACAAGATACTATGTTTGTTTGCGGCTTTGGAAAGTTATCTTTCACACCTATTCCAAAGCCCTACAACTAATCTAATGTATGTTTGCTACCAAAAAATATAAAAATGTCTAATCAATTTTTATAAGTGCTTTATTTTTGAGGTTGTTGTTACTCAAAAGGAAAATGGCATGGACAATATTGTGTTTTGACCAACTCGAAAGTTATGCAAAGAGATGAAGATGCAATCTTTTCATTTCGATGAAAGCTATGCTATGAGAAGGAGAAAACATTTATCATTCCCATATGAACGATGTCCCAAAATTTTAAAACCCATCAATATCAATATCTTCAAGAAATGATTCAAAGAGACTGTATACCAATACATGATTCATGGACCCCCCTGACCATGAGGGGGAATTTTTTTCATAATTTAAGACCAAAAAATGCCAAGAATCGTGCAATTTCGCTACTTCAAATGCAAGGATGCCCCCGATCTAATATAAAGCAAGAAATTAAATCTTTTTGTTTCAAAAATTTCACTAAAAGCAATAATGAACTTTCTTAAAACAAAGAAACCCAAACTAAAATTTTTCTTTTAAAGAGAACTATTAAGAAGAAATATGATCTTTTCCTAAACAATTCTAAAGAAAACACACGCTTTGTAATTGAAAGACACTCAAAGCAAGAGACTAATCCTTCAAAACCAAACAAAACAAAGATGGCTAAAAGCAACTCAAAGAATGTCAAGCAGACTGTAAACAGATCAATATAGGCTCCAAAAGTTCAATCCAGTTGATCAAAGCAAAAATGGGCATCAAAAGATAACAAGACCCAATCCAAAATAATTTTTACAAATAAGTTCGCAAACTAGCAGTATATTACAGTGCGAAAATCAACAGTTTTCGTAGGCTAGCAATGGGTAGGGTGCGAAAATGTCGCACTGGTTTAAACAGTGAGGTGAGAAAAACAATTTTTTTCATAGGCTGTATACAGGTGAAGTGCGGGAATGTCTATAATCAAAAGGAATTTGGAAAAAGGACAAAGAGTCTAAGTGAACTTTTAGATCCAAAGAGTCTGGATGGATCTCCCACAGACTCAAAGACCAGAAATCAAGAAATCAAAGCAAGGGAAACTAGACTAACTAGGAAACAATCCGTTCCCTAGTGGAGTCGCCAATTTTGTTATTGGATAAATCGGTAGGTGCAGACACTAACTGATCTCCCTAGATCCACCTAGATCTAGAGCAAAACACACCAGAACATGATGCTTTCCTAAAGTTTTAAATATTGAATTTACTAACTAAAGAGGGATAGGTGACATACCGTTTAAACGTCTCTTCCTCTCGCCATCACCATCTTAGCTCCGTTCCAAC
>ML807732.1:375629-412280 GCA_009831015.1 Picea engelmannii | reverse complement strand
TCCATGAGAGGTCCTCTCCTTTTATAAGTTGAAGAGGATAAGGTGAGGAGGTTAGGATGATCCTACTAAATCATGAAAGCGAGTAAGATCCAAACCATTCAGATGCCACCTCACCATGGAAGTTTCTCCTTCTAGAAGCATCGATAAGATGCTCATTTTTCCACATATAAGCATTTTCGCACCCTACGTATATAGCAACCTGCGAACACTTCACGACCTAGCTATGGTGCAGCCTGTGAAAATCAAGAATTTTTGCACCCTAGCTATAGTGCAACATGCAAAAATCCTCTTTAATAGTGTTTTTACAAAGGAAAATGCAACTTCTTTTCTTAGGAAAAGTTCTTCTCCCTTCTTTCTTCAGGAACTCAGGCCACTGACCCCTTTGAAGGAAACATATAGGTTTACATCATTAACAATCATATGGATGATGAAAATAATGTGTAACACATGTTGAGATAAAACGAAGCCAAGAAATAACAATATGATCCACTGCGCAACCATCAGTAGCATGAACGAAACCATACCCAGGTGAAACGATATGCAGTGACACAAGGTGGTTCAAACCCATCAACCCCATAACAACAAAATGACCGGGCATGGTGAGGGGACAACCAACAAATCATGACTAAATGAAACCCTTCACCCAAAACCAATAAGGATGACAGAGAGCCTTCATGGCTACTAATACTCGGAAAAATCCATGAACCTGTGACTTCAACCATCATTGTAATGAAAACCACACAGAACATCCATCTCGGAGAAATATCACAAGTTTACACAGTTGCCAGTCTCAAGAAAAGAACATATCCATACATCATCGAGCCAATATCTATTTCATAAATAGAGCTGGTTCATGGATGGCGAAAAATACATACCTGTAACCAAAAGCCTTAAAAACATGAGCTTGGTTGAGCGATTCTACCCTTGCCTGAAAATCAGAGCTTAACCACAACAGAACACAATTGAACAATTAACCAAGCTAGGGTGACAACCAATGGGAGGGTTATGGAGTGACATGAAGTAAATGCACGTCGCTTCCATCCCTTACTCATTCAATCACTTAGTACGTGCCGATCAACCATTTCATTAATTCATTCAATTAAACAATGCATCGAAACCAACATCCAAAATGTGCCACCATATTAACCATTGCCAAACATACATTAACGCATATCAAACATGTCTTCACATGACTCAATATATCGCATAGACATTTACATCGTTAGTTTGGATTAATACCATTCCCCTTAACTTCAAATGTATATTGCAACATCGTATAACATAGTAGCATAGTTCCTCTCTTGTGAATTTTGTTCATATTGCTTTATTTGTTTTCAATTACTCTTATTCCTTTTCAATTTCTCTTATTTGTTGTTACTAACATGTATCTTTTGAAGGTGGCACAAGTAATAATTTAAGGAGTAAATGGCAAGTTAATAATGGATATCATAAGCCATTTTAAGACGACATTAGAGCCTATAGCAACAAACATGCATTATCCATCATCCATTTGTCGTGAATAGAACCAAAATTTATCATCAATCATGCTCAAACCTGTAAGAAGTGTCGAACAACAGTAAAAACATGAAATAAGAACCATATATGATCCTCCAATCTACAAGGGGGTCCCACCTACTAGTATTATATATATCATTAGCTTATAATTAATAGGCTTTAGCAATACTTTGCGTGCGAAATCCTCGTTGCGATTTTAATTGCCAACAAACTGGAGACTCCACAGGGAAATTTGTTTTCAACAGATTTAGAAATCAGAACTCATGGTTTAGCAGACCAAGAATAATATATTAAGAAGATATAACCAAAATGATTATGCAACAGGGGGAAGTGAGCGGATTTAATGGAAAAATGATCGGGAATTTGGGAATAACTCATGAAAAATGTTAAGTATAAAGGGGTTTACCCCTGTATGCATAATCATTCAACCGAGATCAGATATTAACTTCAAGGAGAAAATTTACGGACTTGATCTCTTAAATTCTCAAATGGATGAAGAACAAGAAATAAGAAGCGAGAGATAACCAATCTCTTTATAAGACAACAATGAAAGAAGATAACAAATTCAAGTGTGCCTTTAGGGGAAACATCGTAACAATTGTGTAAGCTTGATTGTTATTGATTAACAATATCTTGCAGGAGTGTCACTGTGGAAAAAATAATCCAACACCTTATTCTTGACCAAAATCAATTAAAATTATGAAAAAGCAATAAAAATCATAACAGAATAAAGTTGCAAAATTTAAAACAACATAAATAAAATGACGGAAATGTAAAAGTAGTAGGAAATGTTTAAAACATAAAGCAGAAATCACACTACTGTAAAATAGAAAATAGTGAAAACTAAAAGCAGAGCTAGACTACTAATCTACAGAAAACCCAAACAACGTTAGAACTTTTCAAGTTGGTTCCACGTAATGCTTCAAGTGAGAACTGTTAGTGTTGTAGGAAAACAATCACTACTGTAAATCTTTTAGAATGTAAGAGTTAGTACCTAAGACAAAATCAATCTTGAAAGGACCCAGCCATAATTTTTGAAATTTTGAATGTCTTCCCCTATCAGTGTGAGCTGAATCCCATAGCAATACTTTTTCATTGACCTTAAATTTGACAGTCTTGACACTCTTTTTGAAATACTTCTTAACAGTTTGTTGTCTTCTTTTAATATTATCCAAAGAAAACATCCTTTTCTCTTCCAAAGCTAGGAGTGCATTTATCCTTTGTGAAATATCAAAAGAATTTAATTCTTTGATCTGTAGCATCAAAATTAAGGAAGAAAGTTATAGCTTAGTAGGCAAGAGGGATTATTGACCATAGACAAGCTGAAAAGGGGTGCAACCAGTGCTTACCTTGGCGATAGTTCGATCTTCCCAAAGGGCGTAAGTTAGGAGAGTGTGCCATTGACGAGGCTTATCTTCGATGAGCATTTTGACGATTCGTACCGGATTTTTGTTGGTAGACTCAGCCTCCCATTTCCTTGGGGATAATAAGCGGGACCATTGTTTGTAATAATTTTCGATAGAAAACCAGATCTGGAAAAAAATTTATTCTCAAGGAAAGAAATTACTTGATCCTCTGTTGAATGCTTAAGTGGGACAACTTCATCCCATTTTGTAAAATAGTCTATGGTTGTCAAAATAAAAACCTGTCCAACTAAAGATGGGGGATTAATAAGACCAATAAAATCCAATCCCCACTTTGAAAAGGGAAAGTCTGGTAGGATAAGTTGTAATGGCATGGCTGAAAGGCGTTCTTTCCCAACAAATTTTTGGCACTTGTCACAAGATCTCAGAAAAACATAAGAGTCACGAAATATTGAAGGCCAATAGTATCATTTTCTAATAGTCTTGAATAGCAGAAAAATGACCTCCTACATGAATGACAGAATTTGAAGAGCCATGAGTTTCTTGCAACAGTTTCTGTGCATATTCATTGCTTACACAATGAAGCAACACACTATCAATAGACCTTCAAAAAAATAAGTCTCCTATAGTGACGTATCTTGCGGATTCAAGACAGAGCCTTCTCCTCTGATGAGTGTTTAAGTTATCTAGACATATTTGGTTCTGTAAGTAGTAAATTAAATTTTTATACCAGGGATGTTCAGACACAGGGTGGATTTGGTTATCAATGTAAAAGAGAGATGATAGGGAACTATCCTCTTCATCATTTTCTTCACTATTCTCAACATGCTGAGCTAAGTGAAGGGATAATTCATGTCCCTTGATAGTGGTAGAAGTCACAATATTCAAATCATGCTCCTGGATATTGGCAATCCAATGTGCAAGCTTCCCTGAAAGATAAGTCCGTGAGAGCAAAAACTTGACAGCAGGTAAAGGGACTTTTACCAATGCATGCTTAGCTAAGATGAATTGGAGAAACTTTTCAATAGCTTTAATAAGAGAGAAAGTACGTTTCTCAATAAAAGAATATTTAAATTCATCATCAGACAAAATTTGACTCATGCAAGCCACTGGTTTTTCATTTCCTTGGTCATCATTTTGCATGAAGGCAACATAAACTACTTCCTCAGTGGCATTAGTATATATCATGAATTCCTTCTCAAAATCCATCTTCACCAAAACCGGTGCAGAACTGATTTCTTTCTTAATCCCTTCAAAATAAATTTCGACATCATCTATCCAAGAAAAAGAATGACCTTTCTTAAGCAGATTATGAATTGGTTTGACCATCACAGCAAAATCTGGAACAAACCTACAGACAAAGTTAATATTCCCCATAAAATATTGAACCTCCTTCTTGGAAGTGGGAGCAGGCAGATTAAGGATAACAACAATTCTTTCAGGATCAATGCTTATTCCAAAATCAGAGACAATGTGTCTAAGGAGCTTGCCCTCAGTAACGTCGAAAATGAACTTGGAAGGATTTAGAGAAATGCCAAATTTTCTGCATCGCATGAGAACTTTTCTTAGATGACCAAAATGATCTAATCAAATTTTAGAGTACATCGTTAAGTCATCAAGGTATATCTGAATGATCTTACCGATCAAATCGTCAAAATCTATTTGCATAGCTCTTTGAAAGGTGATGATGAAGGATTCCATGTGGGGAGGAAAACAAAATTCATATCCAAAATGCACACAATCACATCGAAATTTTATACCTGCATTAGATAAGCCAAAAGACATACTCTCATAAGAAAAGGTACCCCAACGAGTAATAAAGGTGGTTTTATATTTATCTACCCTTTTTACCTTGATTTGGTTGTAACCAGAAAAACCGTCAAGTAAGGACATCATTTGTGACCCTGCAACTTGCTACAAAATCATTTCCATGTTAGGGAGAGGGAAGTGATCTTTTATACTAGCTCGATTTAATGCACAAAAATCAATACATAATCTGATCTGACCAGTTGTTTTTCGAATAGGAACCAAATTTGAAACCCATTCATATTACTTGACCGGAAAGATGATTCCAACCTTCATGAGTTTTTCCAACTCCTTTCAAATAGTTGCTTCTAGCGCAGGGTTGATAGGCATTTGTTTTTTCCTAACTAGTTTTATGCCTTCCTTAATGAGGATGGCATGCTGTATAAGACCAGGATCAAAACCACAAAGATCCTCATAAGACCAAGAAAAAACATCTTGAAATTCACCAAGTAGCTTGGAAAAATTCATTTTCTGTTCATATGAACATTTGGCACCTATTTTAACATTCTTTGGAGCCTCGGGTGTCCCAATGTTCAAGGAGGTGGTCTCACCCACCTTCCTTTTCGACTCCTCTTCTTTTTGTTTCTCGTTTTTTCCTACATCACTCGATGAAAATGAACTCTATAGAGGAGTCAAGCCTTTATGAATATTGTTATCTTCTATGGATATAATTTCCTTACACTTAAAATGTTCATTTTGAATGAAAGCACAAAAGCTCTCATCGTTAGGGAAGACCTGCCAAGATTCTACATTATTGGGGATATGTGGATGATACAGAGATTGAAAGGTACAATCGGGTCTGTGTGGTAGAAGTTGTCGATTAGTAGAGGCTACAAAAACAACTAACCGATCAACCATTGAGTTTAACTCCCTCTTAACATGAGTGATGTTGAAAGATAAAAGGTTCGAGATAAGCACCCAAACAGTTTGGGTGTATCGTTTCATCAACTTGTTTCTAGGAGAGTAAATTTTACGTACAAGGTTCAAAACAAGCTCGGAATCCCAAAAAACTGAAAGGTGACCACAACCAAGATCATACACGTTCTCAATGCCTAATACTAAATCTTTGAATTCAATGTCATTGTTAGTGCAAGCAAACTCCAACCTGTAAGAAAAGTTATGGATTTTTCCTACAGGAGAAATCAAGATAATGCTAGCTCCGTTACCTTCATTAGAGAATGAACCATAAAAGTGAATGTGCCACATACCATCATCTAAATCAATTGGTTCCATGGTAATGTTATCCTACTCAACAAATATGGAATACACCCCTAGGTCCTCTTCAATGTAGTTTACATTAGGTTGTGGGAAACTCTCTATGTAAGGTGATATCCTTACCTCTCTAAGGGGTATAATGTTTTTACCATTCCAAATAATGGATAAGTGTGTCCCATCGAGTGAGAGGTATCCACCCGTCAAATCTTGACAATCTCTTCCCAAGATGATTGAGTAATTGCTTACTAGCATATCAATTACCTGAATACGAAGGGTTGTCCTTATTTCAGGGTGAGCACACAAAACTAAGGTCACATATTTAATCTCGCCTATGGTTGTTTGTTGTAGACTATTATAGGAGAGCATGCTTTTGTCATTTTCATTTGTACAAGACAAGCCTAGATATTCCATAATAATCTTTGACATCACACTTGGACCCGAACTGCCCTCAATGAGGCAACAATGGGCAATCTTCTCCATAATCTTTACGGAAATGTAAAAGGGGGTATTTTTTATAGGGTATCTAAAGTTATGTACACCTACTTTATTTACAAATGAATTCTCTTCGTTTACCTCTTCAGAAAGATTGGCTACAACATAAGCTTTTCCTTCCATGAATTGTTTCAGATGCATTTGTTGTTCAGGGACGACAACCATGTCTAGAAGGGTTGCATCTGCTTTGATATTAGATAACTGATTCAAGATATTATACTTGGAAGAGGGGAGAGGGGAATTTGTTCCTTAACTGTCAGGAACCTTAGGAACCTGAAAAGTAGTAGCGGGTGAGGATGAGCTCGGGCTAGAAAAATTGCGGGGAGGATCAAATTTTCCCTTGGGAGCATAGGCTTTGTTCCTAGTATTGATGATCATGACATCTTCTGGCTCTGCAAAATCTAGGACATCGATAGTAGTTTCTGGTATTTTACCAAAGATCTTATCTCTGGCACTCTTCCTTACCTCACATATGGCTTCCTCGTGGTGTTCCTCGTAGAAGTTACACCAACTTTGAGGTAAGATAGCTTTAGGCTGAAAATTATTTTCAATTGGGTTTCTAAAGGGAGGTGCAGAAGAGGATGAAGCTCCAGGGGTGTGAGGGGAGATAGTCCCCTTTTGATCATAAACTATCATATGATTATTCATATCTTGTAATAGCTGTAAGAGGGCAGACATGTCTGTCTTTTTAACCGATTCTTCCTGAGAAAGACATGTTCTTTAAAGTTGTTCTTCATACTCTAAACAAGTATGCAAAGAGGAACCGAGATTATAAATAGATTTTTCCTCAAGCCTATGATGGAAGGGGGAAGGTAATGCATTGTAGTAATGCATGAAAGCGGTTTGGTTATGAGGTCGAATGAGTTCAGGGACCTGATTGTATAAATTAGTGAAACACAAGTTGAAGGACTTGATGGTTTCACCATCCTTATAGGAGATGTTATCGTATTCCCTTAACTTCTCGGTCAGGCTTTTAGATTTCCCATAAGTGGATCTGAACCAATAGATTAAATCCTCCAAAGTAGACAAAATATTAGGGGGAAGGTCAAAGAAATTGACCGCAGCCTTTCCCTCCAAGGAATTGACGAATAAGCACATGCAAGTATCAATGTCATTGGCTCCTATGTTGTGAAAAGCATTAGAAAATTCCATCAGGTGTTCGTTTTTAGTGATAGTGTTATTTCTTGAAAACCTATGGAGATGTTCTTTGAATTTAGGAAGTGGATGAGTAGCAGGTGCTAGGTTAACAGGAGAGGACACATGCCACTGTGTGGTTGTGGCATCTTATTCAAACTGAAAATCCCATACTTTTTAATGAATTTGGTGGGATTTGTGGTAGATTGGATAGGGATATGGTGGCTATATAAGCTACCAATCACTGACAAAGATGGAGACTGAGAAGAGGAATCACTTTCAGTGCCACCAGAGCCACCACTAGATACCATCTTGTGCATGATAGGTGAAGGATAAAAAGACGAACTTGAAGAATTAGACAAATTTCTCCTTAGAGGACTTTGTTGGGTAGATAACATAATGTTCCTTCTTCCTATTTCAACAATAGGATTAATTTCGGGTGATAAACCTCTTCTTCTTCTAGAGACAGGAGAGTCTAACGAGATGAAAGAAAGGCCAAAACTGAAGGAACAAGAAGGTTACTGCTGATTTCTAGGCTATATACATCTAGCTTCCCAATGTTCTTGGGCACTAATATCTCGCTCAATTGCTTCCCATGAATGATTAAGCTCAACACAAGTATTGGCAGTGTCTAAAATGGTGTTAAATAGGTTCAAAGAAATGTTGGTCTGATCTTGAAGTCTGAGCTCAATATTGGGTTGCCTTGCAACATGCACAGTCATTAAGAAATAAAACAGTCAAAGAATCAATATCAAAAAAATAGATGTATTAGATGGTAATCGAGTATAAAGATTAACCATAGAGATATTGAAGATCTCCCTAGTATGGTCGCCAAATAAATGTTGAGGAAAATATATGAAATGATCTTACTCAAGCATTTTTAGATTCTGCTTGGCTAAAGAAAAATAGACGGGAATGTCACCCTATGTTTAAAGTCATAAAAATTAATATCCTAACTCACAAGTATTGATTACAAGTGCTTAGGCTAGTCTTTTTATAAATAAAAGCTTGCTGGAAAATTCATTATTTATATGATTTTTTGAATATAACAGTTGTTGAAATAAATGTAGAGATAGAAACAAAGACACCAAGATGATAATCAAGACAGATGAGACATAAATCAATCCTTTATTTCATTCCAATTCACCAAAGAGTCGTTCTCTTTACAAAATTTTGTGAAGAATTTTTGGACCGAAGTCAAACTTAGACATTTCCGATAGAACATACAAAATGACCTCTGATAGAAAATAAAAAAACTGAACTCTAAAAGATGGATCAGATTGCCACAGATTGCTGCCCACTTGACTCTGCACAATAGCCTTTGTTAGTCATGAAAACTAATTCACAAACAAACAAGTCTACATAGACTATCAAAGAGAGATCAACACCTCTGAAAAACACGTGTCTGAATGATGTAATTGAGCCCTGAATATTGTTGTCTACAATAAGACCTTGCTATCATAAAAAAAAAATTAGGCTTGTGATAAATTAAGGAATAAATGAAAACTGAACTATCTCAACATAAACTCAAAGAGCAAACCTTAGTATGCTTCTCCTTCTATCCTCCTTTTGTTACTCCCTTTCCTTTTGCCTTTAAGAAAATTAGAATTAGTTGAAGTAGTTGAACTACTTCCTTAGTTAAGTTAATTAATAACTCAACCAATTTTGTGTATTACTTGCTCACTATTTGAAACTAAATCATTAACACAGTGTCATCAAAACAAGACAATATTCCTTCCACAACAACCTGTAAGAGTTTTGTTTTTTCCTAATTGTCCTAGTTAATATTTAAAACAATTTCTAAATGAACAGACAATCACTTGTTCCAATCTGTTCCATCAAAACATCAACCACTGTTCATGAATCATTTCTTCAAATCAAACATAGACACAAAAAATCGCACCCGATTCAATTCCTCAAGTCCATTTAACAATTAATTTGTAATGAGACCATACTGACACAAAATTTGTGCCCATCTCTGAAACAATGCATGATATCCATCAACCATACACAGTGGGCAATCAAAAAACAATCATCAATATATCCTGACTTGCCATTTAAATGTACATCAATCACCCTTTCAACTTATACGATGTTGTGGGATACACAGACCATCCAACAAAACACAAGAGCATTTATGTGATTATACATGTTTAATTAATCTGAATATAAACATCAACGACGTTGAGCTATCAATCTTATACATGGAGACAACGACAATATGCTCAATCCCATTTCTCCAATCAACCAATTAACCAAAACCACTGTCAACATAATCAACAGAGATGAGCCAACAATCGAACACTGTCGATGGTACACCACCAACTCATAACAATCAACAATGTACCCAACGAGATATAATGGGCTCCACTTATCAAAAGTCCAGCTTTGAGTAATCAAGGGTTCGCTCTATGGAACAACACAGGGGAACTGGACTTGACACCCAACATCGGGTAAGAACCTCCGAGACCATACGGTGAACACATAGGGCATACCACCAATAACCTTGCAGACAGGGTGAGATAGGAGAGACTGTGAACAGAGGAGAAAGGCTTCATTTTGGTCCTGTAATAACACCGAGAACACGCAGGGTATAACCCTCGTGGTTTTTCCAATCAACCAATTAACCATGCTGAGACAAAACAGAGACGAGAAATAGCAATATAACCCACTTCACAACCATCAGTAGCATGAATGAAACCATACCTAGGTGAAATGATATGCAGTGACAGAAGGTGGTTCAAACCAAACAACCCCATAACAAAAAAATGACTGGGCATGGTGAGGGGAAAACCAACAAATTAGGACAGAATGAAACCCTCCACCCAAAACCAATAAGGACGACAGAGAGCATTTATGGCTACTAATACTTAGAAAAATCCATGAACCTGTGACTTCAACCATCATCTTAATGAAAACCACGCAAAACATCCATCTCGGAAAAATATCACAAGTTTACACAATTTTCAGTCTCAAGAAAAGCACAGACCCATACATCACCAAGCCAATATCTATTTCATAACCAGAGTAGGTTCACGGATGGCGAAAATACATCCCTGTAACGAAAAGCCTTAAAAACATGAGCTTGGTCGAGCGGTTCTCCCCTTGTCTGAAAATCAGAGCTTAGCCACAACAAAACACAATTAAATGATATCCAAGCTAGAGTGACATCTAGTGGGAGGGTTATGGAGTGACGTGCAGTAAATGAACGTCACTTTCATTCCTTACTCATTCAATCACTTAATACGTGCCAGCCAACCATTTCATTAATTCATTCAATTAAACAATGCATCGAAACTAACATCCAAATTGCACCACCATATTAACCATTGCCAAACATACATTAACGCATACCAAACGTGCCTTCACATGACTCAATATATCGCATAGTCATTTACATCGCTAGTTTGGATTAATACCATTCCCCTTAACTCCAAATGTATAGTGCAACATCGTATAGCATAGTAGCATAGTTCATCTCTTGTGGATTTTGTTCATATTTCTTTATTTCTTTTCAATTACTCTTATTCCTTTTCAATTGGTCTTATTTGTTGTTACTAACATGTAACTTTTGCAGGTGGTACAAGTAATAATTTAAGGAGTAAATGGCAAGGTAACAACAGATATCATAAGCCATTTTAACAAGACATTAGAGCCTATAGCAACAAACATGCATTATCCATCGTTCATTTGTCGCGAATAGATCCAACATTTATCATCAATCATGCTCAAACCTGTAAGCACTCTCGAACATCAGTACAAACATCAAATAAGAACCAGATCTGATCCTCCAATCTAAAGGGAATCCCGCCTACTAGTATTATATATATCATTAGCTTATAATTAATAGAATTTAACAATACTTTGTGGGCGAAATCCTCGTTGCAATTTTAATAGGCATGATTTCCTCAATAAATTGTTGTGCCTTTTGATCTCCATGTATTGACGGTGGTGAATTCTTTCCAACTACAAAAATGGAGAGGTAAGTAACCATCATCACTTTTAGTCCAAAGAACAACTTAATTGTTATCTCTACTCATTGGGAGATTTCATAGCTTCTTTACTAACCTGTTCGCCTTGAGATTGATGATCTGTTTCTTTGTTTTTGGTTAACTGTAGCATCATAACTGCCAACTGCATAAATTTCGCTTATCAAGTATAGAGTTGTGGGAGGAGTTATGGGACTTTGATACTCATTTCCATTTTACCGGCACCATATCTGGATGATGTGGAGAGATATTGGCGCATGCAGATCACCTTTAATAACAACAATTCCGCATATAATACAGACAAACAAACATTATAATTCAAGCGCCCGAGATGGTTCAACCAATGTTCAGAATATCTGGGCAATAAAAAACAAGTTAGTCATAATCTAAATAATCCAATTCGTATGAAATTTGGAGTACATGTTTGGATGAACCAATTAAAAACAGCATCAGGTAAACTCAAGCAGGATCGTCATCATTTCTATGATCCTTCGATTGATACAGTCTGAAGGATTCTTTAAAAAACTGAGCTGCATTTGCTTTGTTTTCTTTTCACGTCTTGTGGTTTTAAATGTTTCATTTTATGCAACTTTGTTTTCTTTTCACGTCTTGTGGCTTTAAATGTTTCATTTTATGCAAGGAGTGAAGATTTCCATTCCTTGTAAGCATATTTTGTTTTGAGAACTCCCTCAGGCACAAGAGCTGTATCGAATTGGGCAGTACGAGTAGGACAAATACAATCATACATTTCAACACTACAAACAACAATATCAAGAGGATATCCCACACCATTACATAATGTGATTGCTCCTCTGGCAGAGTGGCTGCACATTGTATAACAACATGACAAAAGGAATCCATTTCTTCTTCTCCTGAAAGTCGACCAATGGCATAGCCGGGTAAGTCATGTTCCGCAATATCTTTGACACAAACATCTCTTAACTAGGATCCAATCTTCCTGTACAATACCAAATATATCGACTGGTCTTTGAAGAGATATTATGCATTGATTAATCCATCAAAGTGTGTGACACATTGCCTCCTTTTCCTGGTTTGCAGTGGTCTTGTACGCTTTGTTCTTCATGCTAATACTCTTAGATATTGCAATCCGGTAAACAACTACTCAATTTTCAACTCATACAGTCCAAGTTCCTTGGCGAATGCTTCCAAACAAGGAAGTTTGGTTAAGACAGAAGCCACTGACCATCTATTAATTGTATTAGTATACTTGGTCACTCCAAATATAAGTTATGGAGCTCTATAGTAACAAGATCATATGCATTCTCCCTTCGTAGTATGCACTAAATGGTGTCTTATTACAAGTTCCATATTCATTACAAAATTTATACAAATGAAGAGATCTAAATGGTGTCTTATTACAATTGTCATATTCATTAGAAAATTTATACAAATGAAGATATCTTCGACAATAACATGTTTTTCTAGTCCCATTAACTCATTTCACGATTTCATAATTTAGATAGTAATGGTATTATGGTACCATCATAGATAACTGTATTATTAACAAGTGTTGCATGGCAGCGTAGTCCTTGCCAGGTTGCTATAGTGGGACCAAGCAGAGACACGTGGGAAGCAACTTGAAGTACATGTGGTATCCATGCAGAAGATGAGAGGATGACTTGTGGTAGTGTGAGAGGATGACTTGTGGCAATGTATCACATGCAAGCCACAAGACATTGGACTGTTAGATGTAGTTTCTTACTGGGGTGTGTATAGTTCAAACATGGTACTTAGAAAATTTATGTCTCAATGAATTGCAGTAAAGGTTCCTGTAAAAAATGACCAGGAAGCACAAAATTTCCTAACATACAACATAGTTGAAGGAAAAAAAATTAGCATTCCAGAATTAATTTTCTTTGAGATTTATCAAAAATTAATAATGCCTTGCAATAAACGTTCCTGGGAAAATCTACGTTGCAATAAACGTTCATGGGAAAATCTACAGTCCAAGTTCCTTGGCGAGCGCTTCCAAACAAGGAAGTTCAGTTAAGACATAAGCCACTAACCATATATCAATTGTATTAGTATACTTAGTCACTCCAAATATAAGTTATGGAGCTCTATAGTAACAAGATCATATGTATTCTCCCTTCGTAGTATGCACTAAATGGTGTCTTATTACAAGTTCCATATTCATTACAAAATTTATACAAATGAAGAGATCTAAATGGTGCCTTATTACAATTGTCATATTCATTAGAAAATTTATACAAATAAAGAGATCTTCGACAATAACATGCTTTTCTAGTCCCATTAACTCATTTCACGATTTCATAATTTAGATAGTAATGGTATTATGGCACCATCATAGATAATTGTATTATTAACAAGTGTTGCATGGCAGCGTAGTCTCTACCAGGTTGTTACAGTGGGACCAAGCAGAGACATGTGAGAATCATCTTGAAGTACAGGTGGTATCCATGCAGAGGATGAGAGGATGACTTGTGGCAGTGTGAGAGGATGACTTGTGGCAATGTATCACAGGCAAGCCACAAGACATTGGGTTGTTAGATGTAGTTTCTTACTGGGGTGTGTATAGTTCAAACATGGTACTTAGAAAATTTATGTCTCAATGAATTGCAATAAAGGTTCTTGGAAAAAATGACCAGGAAGCACAAAATTTCCTGACATACAACATAGTTGAAGGAAAAAAAAATTAGCATTCCAGAATTAGTTTTCTTTGAGATTTATCAAAAAATAATAATGCCTTGCAATAAACGTTCCTAGAAAAAAGGATTAGGAATCACATACATTAAACATTCAAATATAATAAACACAATTTACTGACATCCAACATAGTTGAAGGAAAAAAAAATTAGCATTCCCGAAATAGTTTTCTTTGAAATTTATCAAAATTTAATAATGTATGTTACATATTTCTGGTATCTGTTCCATATTTCTGGAAATTTAAATGCGTTTTTCATATAAACTGGGTAGACGCAGTTTCTTACTGGGGTGTGTATAGTTCAAACACGGGACTTAGAAAATTTCTGTATCAATGACTTGCAGTAAAGGTTCTTTGAAAAAAGGACCAGGAAGCACACAATTTCCTGACATGCAACATAGTTGAAGGAAAAAAAATTAACATTCCAGAATTAGTTTTCTTTGAGATTTATCAAAAATTAATAATGACTTGCAATAAACGTTCCTGGAAAAAAGGACCAGGAATCACATACATTAAACATTCAAATATAATAAACACAATTTCCTGACATCCAACATAGTTGAAGGAAAAACAAATTAGCATTTCCAAAATAGTTTTCTTTGAAATTTATCAAAAAATAATAATGTATGTTACATATTTCTGGAATTTGTTCCATAAGTCTGGAAATTTAAATGTGTTTTTCATATAGACTGGGATTGGAGTTCCCGCGGACCATAAAATAAGTAAGTACAAGAAATAAGACTGCAAAAAGAAGAAGTGCACAATGGTAGAGAGGAACACTTGAAAAGAAGAAATTGGAAGTTATGAGTC
Source organism: Picea engelmannii (assembly GCA_009831015.1). Taxonomy (NCBI): domain Eukaryota; kingdom Viridiplantae; phylum Streptophyta; class Pinopsida; order Pinales; family Pinaceae; genus Picea; species Picea engelmannii. Next base: position 397,269 of record ML807732.1, on the reverse strand, counting down.
TTTGGTTAGAGATTTCTATTTAAAGAGGTAGAATCACTCGATTGATAAAGAAAACAAGATGTGATCAGTATAGACTCTATGAAGCCAATGCGTTTTTGTTACTATCGTTGACAACCATTGTAATCATGTCAAATGGTTGTTTCCCTTCGTTGACGAGCTTGTCCATTCTCCGTTGGAGCCATTCTTCAATGTAGCTTCTCATGGGGGCCACATTGATTTCATCGTGGATTTCTATGTCGAAAGATTGTTTTCTAATTTTTTTAGATCCATAGAAATACTATGTAGAGCCTATTCAATTTCTTCATTGTGTGTCGAATAGTCCACTAGCCAGTTCTTGACCTCATCTTCACCATATTCAAGGATGTCGTAAAACTTTTCTAAATACAACCCCTTTAAAATATCAAGTTTTTCATCGAAGGATTGTTTGGTCAAGGACAATGACTTGAGGATTAAGTTTGGGTATTGAACCTTGTTGGTACTTCCGGCTAAGTCTATTTGGGTCAGGTTTCTGAATAATTCTTCTTTCTTTGATATGGCTTGTTTACATGATTCGACAATGAGTTGCAGGTTCTTAAATTTCTTTTTCCAGAATGCTTTTAATTGTTTAATCCACTTTGGGGAGGGGAGATCCTCTTGTCTTCTTTTCATATCCGAGTTGTTGATGGCATGGTTGGAAAAAGGGGTTGCCATCTGTTCATAGAAACATTCTTCAATTTTTAAATTCGTCTGCAAATGTCCATGCAAATCATTTTCCCTCTTTCGAAAGGAAGCTATATTTCGTGATGTTTCCCAAGATTCAGTAATTAGCTACATTCTTTTGTTGATGTCCTTCGTTACAAAGGCTCTACAGGATGTGAGGAGGCTAGAGGATCCTTTTAACTTGGATGCAGGAGTAGAAGGCATATTTTTTGCTAAAGGATTGGCAAACACTAGGGTAGCAATGAAAGCGTCCTCAAATTCCTTGACTCGACAGTTCAATATGGCATTCTCCACTTCAATTGCTCCAATGGAATCATCAAGAGCATCACCCATTATGCATTGAAATCGAGAGATTTGGGACAACAACATTTTCCTAAAGTTGATTTTTGTACGAGATTTGTCTTTCTTATTTGTTACATCTCTCTTTTCAATCATTAAATATTTAGATTGGCTGTAAAAAACAACACTCTGGAATACGAAGGATTCATCTTTGTCAAAAATGTCGATCTCAGCTATTTCCATTGTGGAACTGCGGTGCATCGCGCCCGTGTGCGGGTCAAATTTCTACAATAGGGCATCCACATAAGTTTCAAGTTGCATGTGCTCACTTTCAATTTCGGGTTTTTTTGCTTGCCCTGCAATGTTGTTTCTCTTCTTCATCAGGGGAAGCTTGTGAGAACTATAAATTTTTCCACGAGGAGGGTTCTTATCTCCTCCTCGGTTTGAATATTTTTGGGTTTCTTTCTTACTGGGTTGGTTCGTTGAAGTGATTCTCCGTGATGTCGTGCTCTTGGGAGTGTTGGACGGGGACTGGCCACTCTTCTCATTGAATCCTTTTCCTTGTTGTTTGTATAATTCATTTACGCTTTGTAATGTCTCTACCTCGCAATCATCAGAAGAAGGAGTGTTGTTATCATTGTCTCTATCTTCGGTTAGGCGTCTATGGATAAAAGAGGTGCTAAATCCAACTGATAGTAAATGTTCTCGAAAAATCCCATTAGGGTCGAACCCTTTTAGCCTTTCAGCATATTTTAGGTTCAAGTTCCTGAAATGGCATGCGAATTCATCAATCTTGTTGACGTTTCTACACACGAAGTCCCCGACTTTTCATGGCAGAGGAATGAACTATTTTTTTCTCTTGTCATGGAAAAAATGAAACCAGTGGTTGTATTTCCCTGCTATTTCTGTAACAAAAATCTTGTTTGTGATGTGGCATGGAAGGAAAGTAGGATATTTTTTGGAGCCAAAGATAATTATTACACTGTAATTTTCCTTTTGTTCAAGTGTCCCCTTCGTGTCCAAAAACTTGGTTGCCTAGACAAAGCCTAGACAAACATCAGGGGAACATCCTTTCCTAACAATAAATCTTTGAAAACTAAGACAAAGCCTTTAAAAACCTCATAAAAACAATGGGAGGCCTTGTGCCTCCACAAGGCCTGGTACTAGAATGTCACTGGGTCAAATTCATAGTTTATTTTCTTGGACAGAGATAGTTTTGGAAATGGATAACAATGCACTATTGCAAAAATCAAGTAGGATGACATATAAAATTTATTCGATTCTTTGAATCGTGATAGTTGAGAACATATTTCAATGGAAATTAGATTTCCCTAATCGAAAATGAATTTTTCATTGACTGTGAAGTAAAAAATATAAATAACTATATGGGAAATGCTTACCGTGGATTCTTGTCCCGTTATTCTTGTAAAAAACCAAGCAAATTTCCTGGAATGGATTTCTAAAGGAACTAACCTACAACTTTGTGATATTTTCAGGAACTGTTGTCGGGTCTTCGAGGAAATCAGGTAAGAGTTCCAACCCGTTATCATGTTTTTCTAGGAACTATTTGCAGTCTTGTCCTCTGAAGGTCAATGTTGGCTCCGAAAATCTTAACATCTTGCGGAAGACCTGAGGTGACAAAGAAACATGAGAATGGTCGTACAGTGGAATAATTCTTTGGCTTGAAATATATTTTTTGGCACACCAAGAGACCACCTCCTTACAGTCAAAAACCTTAGGGACGCATCCTGCATGAGCGATTCCATAGGTCTAAATCACTTTGTTCTGGGCGGAACATGATGAATAATAAGAGTATGCCCTGGACCACTGGAATTTTTGGTCCCCACATCCGAAGATATTCACTGTATCTCCACAGAATTGTTGTCGAGCTCCTGCCATAAGTTTACGAGAACGCTGATTTTCTCCAGACGATGTTTTAAATGAAGAGTTGGAAGGGGTAATATAATCATGCGCAAATATTGGTCCAATGAGTCTGAATGGGATATTTCCTCAAGACTTTCGCTCATTAATCACAATTTGGACGACTATTGCGTGATGCACTGTTAGCATTAAAGACTAGTAATTGCATACATGGAAGTGCGAACATGAAGGGTACGACAATGAACAATTAAGGATTGGAGATTTCCTAAATGGGCCAACGTGACGACCCGTGTTTGAGATGAAAAATCGGAAGGGATAATATAAATCTTCGCAGATCTTGGTTTAATGCATATTAATGGGAGATCTCCTCGAGCGTTTCACTCATTAATGACAATGTTGACGGTTCTTGCATGGTGAGCTGTTAGCATGAAAGGTTACTAATTGCGTATTAAGGAGTGTCTAATTATCGAAAGTGGTCAGGCGAGATTCAAAATAGGGTTACAAAGGTACAACCGTTGGAGGTGAGGGCCCGAGGTTCAAATTGTATTTCTTAGAACTTTTTGAGTGCAAAACACATAACACGAAAGAGGGCATGATGGGACAGTCTAGAGGGGAATTTTTAAATCGCGGAAGTCCAGGTAATGTTTGCAGGACATATAACAATGGAAGTGAAAATGTGAGCCCACCTATCTGAGAACCCGCAATCGAAAAAGTGGCTCAAGTATGGAATAGGGAAACAACTAGGCGTATTCGTTTTCGCTAATATATTGGAACTTGTAATATATATCCCATTCCGTGGCAAGATCTTTTCTGCATGTCTCTGGGCATAAAAGAGAAAATAAGAGAAAATAAATTCTTTTAAGTTCGAGGAGTCGAGCTTAATTTAAATTTAATTGTTTTGTCGAAACTTTTCTTTTTAATGATGGTCTGTATGGTTGTTGCATGATGAAATGTTAGCATTAAACCTTGGTCGTTGCATACTTTGAAAGAAGTGAAAAAGTGGAGGGCATAGTAAACAATGACTAAGAATTGGAGATTTCATGAACCCTCCAACCCGAGGATCCGTGAAAGAAATTCCATGAAATGGGAAAGTATGGAAAGAGGTCGGACGGGCTTCATAATTAGGGTGACAATGGTTCCCTAGGAGACAAGAATTCCCCAGGGTCAAATTGTATGTCTCAGAACTTGAGTGCAAAACATGTACCATGGAAGAGGAGATGATATGGGAGTTCGACGGTCAATTTGTATATGGCAGAAGTGTGGGATATATCCTCGAGCCTTTCACTCATCAATGACATGTTTAAGGTTCATGCATGACAAAGTGTTAGCATTAAAACTTTCCAATTTCATATTAAGAGAGAAGTAGGAAGGTGGCAGGGACAAGGAACAATAATTAAGGAAGGTGAGGTCTTAAGGGTCGAATTGTATCTCTCGAGAGTGTTGAATGCAGATTAGGGTATGAAGGTGCATTCCTGTAGACAAATTGTATATCGTATAACTTCAGGCACTATTTTCTAGTCGCGGAACATTGGAAACACAACGCTGAGCCTGCCAGTTTGGTAACCCAAAATTGAAAAAGTGTCTAAGTATGGAACAGGGAAATGGTAGTTCGGACTCGATACACAAAATATGTACCATGTCATGGAGATACAACCAACTTGCGGCTAAGTACTGAAAGGAACGATGAACGGTCGGGCTCCTGAGGGGGCCTACCAACAGACAAATTGTATATCGTGGAACTCCGGGCACTGTTTACAAGTCGCGGAAGATTCAAAACACAATTTTGAGGTCGTCAATCTGGGAACCCGCAATCGAAAAAGTGTCCAAGTATGGAATAGGGAAACGGTGGCCCAAACTTGTTTTCGCTAATATATTGGAATTTGTAATAGCTTTCCCATTACTTGCCAATATCTTCTCTGCGTGTTTCTGGATAAGGTCTATAGGAATGGTTAGTCCTCTAGGATTTTTCTTATTAATGACGATCTTTACGGTTGTTGCATGATGGAATCTTAGCATTAAACCTTTTTTGTTGCATATTTGGAAAGAAGTACAAAGATGGATGGCACAGGAAACAATGACTAGGAACTGGATATTTTGTGAACCCGCCAACCCGAGGATCCAAAATAGGGTGACAAGGTCTCCCCAGAAGACGTGAGGCCTCGACGGTCAAATTGTATCGCTCAGAATATTTGAATGCATAATGTGTAACACAGAAGAGGGGACGATGTCAGAGTCTGGCAATCAATTTGTATATGGTGGAGGTCCAAGTGCTATTTGTAGGTGACAAAACAATGGAAGTTAATCTAGAGACCCGAATAAGTAATGTGCATTGGGAAGGGCACGATTGTGGCGAGGATGGAAGATAGCCATAAATGGTTTGAATTTTTTTATGAATTCGGTTAAAGTGAAGTTTGCGAGTTGGAGGAGCCCGGGGTGGAATTGTATATCAAATATCTTTTTGGGTGCAATATGTATATCACGAAACAGGTGGAAAAATTTGGCTAAGTATAGAAAGGAACGACGGTCATAGCGACAAATTCTTTGAAACATTTGCAAACCCTGGTAGAATGAGCCTTGCGACTTCGAGGAGTCCACCCTGGAATTGTAGATCACAAAAGTTTTGAGTGCAAGATGTATATCACAGAATAAGAAGCAAGAAAGTTCGAAAGTGCCAACCCGACAACCGCAGCCATAAAATTGGCTAAGTATGGAAAGGAACAGTGGTCGGTCAGATTCGTCATATGAGGATATAGATGGAGATGAAAATCTGTCAGCCTGCCAACCCTGGAACCCGCGATCATAGAAAGGCGACTAAGTATATAACCATAAAGCGATAATAGATGGGAAGAAGAAAGGGAAAAAGGACTAATATCTCATAGAACAACATCTATTGTTCGTTTATTAATTCTAATCTTTTCGAACCCCTGGTGAGTTGTCACTAGTAAAAGCATAAATTGCAAATCACAGAACATGGGACATAAGTGTTGGATACCACAAACCCAGGTCCCAGTGGCCAAATAATTGGCTAAGTATTGAAAGGAACCATGGTCATTCGGGCTCATGGTGTGAATATATAGATAAAGATGAGCATCTGCCGATCCACGAATCCAGGAGGCCATGATCATAGAGATGGGACTAAATATAGAACCACAAAGGGATAATAGAGTGGGATAAAACAAGGAAAATTTAAATAGAAAGTGTTTATATTTATTCCAATAGTATTCCAATTAATATATATTAATAGATTATTTCTGGTCCAAATGTAAAGCATCTTCCAATTTGCAAGATGTTGTTGAGTTCGCAAATTTCGTTGAAATCCATAAGAAATAGAAAGAGAAAAAAAATAAAAAAATATATATATATATATATATATATATACATATGACGCAACATTTTTTCATATGCACATATATTATCAAATAGAAGAAGCTGCAATATATGAAAAATATTGAACAGGAACACGACCTGAACACTTGAGTTGCGTTGTTGAAATAGAGTCATTAATTCATTCTATTTACGGGACCCTGAAGAATGAAAGCAGGATGGGTCCTCCCATTTATTTCTTTTAAGTATAGGGCAGGCGCCACATAAGTATGGCCTATGAAAAATTATTCTTGCATGTAAAATGTAAGGAGCGAACATAGTAGCCTTTATTTAAATCGAAGTGTTGGGCAACAGAAAGAAAAGCTTGTTGTCCATGTTTAACTATATTATCAAATAGAAGAAGCTGCAATATATGAAAAATATTGAACTGGAACATGACATGAACACTTAAGTTGCCTTGTTGAAATAGAGTCATTAATTCATTCTATTTACGGGACCTCGAAGAATGAAAGCAGGACGGGTCCTCCCATTTCTTTCTTTAAGTATAGGGCGGGCACCACATAAGTATGGCCTATGACAAATTATTCTTCCATTTAAAATGTAAGGAGAGAACATAGTATCCTTTATTTAAATCGGAGTGTTGGGAAACAGAAAGAAAATCTTGTCATCCATGTTTAACAACAGAACAAAAGTACAAAATAAAATAAAAAAACAATACCAGAGATTGGAAAAAACCATACAAAAGCCTCAAATATTCTATATTCAAATAAAATGGGTTACAAAATACAACTGAGATTATTTTCCATGATGATTGTGATTGGGCCTGCCGCCGACAAAAAAAGAAAATATGTACAATAATGAAGTCTGTGGACAATTTTTTATAGATTTCTACTTGATCATCAAATTCCTGATTCGTAAAAAACAACGAGTTGAATATCAATTTCGGGTCTTGGACTTCATTGGTGCTGCCAACTAGATCTATCCCATCTTTTTGAATAGCTTGTCTCTTCTAGATATGGCCTTCCTGCATTGGCTGGTTATTCAACATTCCATAGTTTGCTAAGTGTTAATTTCCCTCTATCATCAAAAACTTGGGGTTTAAGGTGCCTTCCTTGTAATGTTCCTGGCCATTGACATTTGAGACAACTTAGATATGTGATTCAAGCCCAATTCAAAGATGAGGGAGTGGTTTTATGTGACTTCATATTTGGGGGAAACAAATCCGGTTAGCCAACAAAAGCTGAGACAAAAAAAAATTCAAGTATGTTGTGACTGCTATTCTCCCTGTATTCAATCATCTATTTCGTTGAAAAGCCTGCCTGAATATTTGTATGTTGAACTTTTTTGTTTTATTGTTATAAATTGGAAGGGACGTCTAAGTCAACTACAAAATGTTCCTCTGTTGAAGTACATAGCTTCTTCCAGCAGAACAAATATGGCAAGTGTATCAAGTGATGCAGACCACATCAGAATATATCTTTCTTCGTAGGGGCGGCATACATCGCAGCCCACAAAGTGGTTTGGAGTATTCAAAAGTGACATCAGATATTACTCCATGCCTGAATACACTCAGAAGGAAATTATAAATTTGGATAATCACGAACGTGAGAAAATGTATGCGCGTTTGAATCAACATTCTAAAATTACAGAATGTTTTATGCCAAAGTTGCAATAGACTTGATAGACAACCAATTTTTGTGTCAAAAAGTGTTGAGCTACCTCTATATGTAGTAACAGACTCGACATACAATCAAATTTCGATCACTATTGATACTAATTTCAAGTGTAAGAAGTCTTGATCCCAGGCTCTAGGTAGTTTCACATTCACACATCCACACTAGCAGTGACTCCAGGCTCCAGATAGCTTCGGCTTCGGACATCGACACTGGCGGTGGAAATGGGAACAGTGTTATTGACTGCAATGTGAAAATGCGGTGAAAAAGAAGGGATGTCATTGTCAAAGCACTTAGACAGGAGGATTGTCAGACCTACAAAGAACATTGACTTTAGTGTTGCTTTGTCACAACAACTACAATGTTGCTTTGAGTCTAGAAATCTTTGGACCTTTGGTATCTTGTGCGATAATTACCTTGACATTGGGTACATGTCAAACATCTATTATCTGAAATTGCAGTGTTAATGCAATTTCCATAGTGGACAATGACTTGATTGCATTGGCACAAGCAATATTAATTATGTGATGAATTAACATCCTTGGAGGATGTGAATCCCAAACAATGACTAAAACTTTTCGAACGGTTGTGTGTTAAAAAAAAACATTGTTCTATATTTAAAAAAATAAGAAATTGTATTGTTCGAGTAATTTTTTTTTTTTTTCAAATATCAGATCCACTGCAACAGCAGAATTGCATTTTCCTTATCCAAATCAAGGAAAACAGCAGGAAGATTGATATTAGGTGGAAACAGCTCTGGAATACACCACTACATTAAGGTCTCTTTTAAAGAATGAAATGAAATGATTACATGAAGGTGGTAGTAAAAGGTGATTTTCATAAACCAAATCATTACCTGAAGATGGAAAAATTCTTACAGAAGGTGGTAGTATAAAGTAATCTTCATAAAGTGTTGCAAATTCCATAAGCCAGAATTCCTTCCCATTAAATTTCCCAGTTACATGTCCATGTAGGCATTAGAAACTTTTGAGAGCGTCGTTCCTTGGTTATATAACCACCTTCAAGTAGGAGGAGAATATTCGTGCAAAGAGGGGCAAGCTCATCGACCTAGATGCAATCATATGCATAGGAATAGTGAAAAAAATGTGCAGTAGCGATAGAAAGTTGATTGTATGTGGAGTCTGTTACTACATCCAGAGGACGGTGAACAAAGTTTGACAAAGAATATGAATTCTTGTTAGGTATGTTACCACACCGAAAAGTAGCTCAACAAACTTGAAATAGACCCACAGAGTTTCTCATACTCGCGACAATCCAAATTTATAATTTCCTTCTGAGTATATTCGCTAATGGAGTAATATTTAGTGTCATTTCCAAATATTCTATACCATTTTGTAAGCCACAGTATGTGAGACTCCTCTCACGAAAGATAAATTCTTGTGTAGTCTGCAGAATTTGATACACTTTCCAAATCTGTGTTGTTGGAAGAAACTATATACTTCAAGGAAAGACCATTTTGCAAGTGACCTGAAAGTCCCTTCCAACTCCCAGTAAGAAAAAAAATAAGTTCAACACACAAATCTTCAGGCAAGCCTTTCCACTAAGGAAAGCATCGAATACAAGAAGAACACCAATCACAAGATACTTGATTTTTTTTTTTTGTGTGTGTCTGAGTTTCCGTTGGCTAACAGAGTGTTTTTTTGCTCAAAGTTGACATCACATAAAACCATTCCCTCCTCTTTTAATTGGGCTTGGATGACATCTCTAAGTTGTCTCACATGTCCATGACCAGAAATATTACAACGAAGGCACCTTAAAGCCCAACTCTTCGATGATAGAGAGAAATGGGAATAAGTATTTAAAATGAACGTTGGAGGATGATAGTATAATCTTTCATAAAATTTGGTTTAATTCGTTTTAATGGCAGTTTCCCTCGATCTTTTCTCTTAGTAATGCCAATATTTTTGAATATGTGCATCGAGTAGTCACCAATAACATGAGTTAACATTCCCATATGCAAGAAGATTCTGAAATATGACAACTTGTATTATACGAACAATATTAAAGAGATACATGACGTTAAGACCTCTGTGGATGACACGTTTGTGGATGGCAGCGTGGTAGTATGATATTGAACTGTTTCTATGATGATGCCTTTGAAAAAATAAGATAACCAACACTTTTTGCAAATTTATAATGGAAGCAAAAAAAATTATCAGATCCCATAATATTCGTCTGTTAATGATTTTTAATGGGAGATGTCCTCTAGCTTTCCTCTTATTAAATCCAATCTTTTCGAACCTATCTACTAGGTTGTCAATAGTAAAATCATAATTAATGTGCATTGGGAAGGGTAGAAGGTAATTCTTTCAAACTTTTTTGAACCCGGGTGTGCGTGAACCCGTGAAACTTTGAAGACCCGACTAAGTATGGAAAGGTAGGTCAGAAAGACAAAGTCATCATAGGTAGAGTCATGCTTGGGAGTTCGAGGAGTCTGGGGTTGAATTGTAGAGAATGAAAGTTTTGGGTGCAATATGTATACCCCGAACACGGGTTACCAGAGTTCGATAACACCTATCCGCCAACCCGCATTTATAAAATTGGCTAAGTATGAAAACAAATGATGGTCGGTCGGACTCGTGATGTGAAGATATAGATGGAGATGACGATTTTTCAGTTCTCCACACTGGGAACCCGCGAGCACAGAAATGTGACAAAGTATAGAACCAGAAACGCATAATAGAGGGTAAGAACAAAAGGGAAAAACATGCAAGTTTAGAATAAATTGGGTAAGTATGCAAACAAACAGTGGTTGGTCAGACTCGTGATGTGAAGATAGACATGGAAAAAAATGTATTGCAACAGGCCTGTCAAGATATGCAAGAATGAAACCGAAAAATTGAGACTCACCGGTGAATGGAGAAGGATAGAAACACAGCCCCTGGACCGCAAACTGTAACAATAGGGCCAACTGCAGATGCAGGACCCCAACCTTGCAAAGTTGAAGCAAACAACAATAAGAAGCAAACAACAAACCAATGAAGAAGCACCAAAAGGCCCAACTGCAGCTACAGGACCTCAACCCTGCAAATTTGAATCAAACAACAATAAGAAGCATCCAACGAACCAAGGAGAAAGCACCAACCAGTCGACCAGGAATGTCAGCGAAGAACAATATTGGCCAAATTCACTACACACAAGATTGTATCAAAAATTTCGCAGAAAAATGTATTGTAACACATCTGTTAAGCAAACATTTCAGGTTGTGAGGCCTGTCAGGTAAACACTTAAGGCTATGAAGAACATCCAAAGGCATGCCACTGTGCAAGCAATTAGGAAAGGTGCAGTTTTCACGGTTGGTATTTTTCAATACTGGGAGCGTTCAAAATCCTCTTGCTGTCCATATTTGTATGTGATTCCTACGACTAGAGAAACATGTCTGTAATGTTGTCTTCATCTCATTCCTGATCGCCAATGTTCGACACAGAACCTACCTCCATCACAACCACAGTGATGTATAGGAAAAGGAAATCGTATTTTCCCCCACATATAAAGATGTTCTGCAAGAGGATTTTGACTCAAGCATCCCCGGTAGTGAAATTTCTCACCTACAAACTACAAATAGAAAAGGAAGCTAAACATGACACCGAAACCTATCCATCTATGGGGAACAATAGAAGGCCAGTTCCAATCATGGTTGCAGAAACCCAAGCATGCAAACTGCAACAAGACCAACAGGAAAACAAGAACAAGAGCAACAGGGAAACAAGAAACTAGTGAACAAGAAAGGAGAAAGCATGGACCACTGGACCAGTAATGCCCCTGAAGAAAGGTGCAGTTTTCACGGTTGGTATTTTTCAATACCGGGAGCGTTCAAAATGTTCTTGTTGTCCATATTTGTATGTGATTACTACGACCAGAGAAGCAGGACTGTAACATTGTATTTTTCTTGTTCCTGATCGCGAATGTTTGACACAAAACCTACCTCCATCGCAGCCACAGTGGTGTATAGGAAAAGGAAATTGTATTTTCTCCTCACATACAAAGATGTTCTGCAAGAGGATTTCGACTCAGGAAACCCCAACAGTGAAATGTCTCACCTGCAAACTAAAAATAACAGAGGAGGCTAAACACGACACTAAAACCTACCCATCGATGGGGAACGACAGAAGGCCAGTTCCAATCGCGGTTGCAGAAACCCAAGCGTACAAACTGCAACAAGACCAACAGGAAAACAAGAACAAAAACAACATGCAAACAAAAAACCAATGAATAAGCAAGGAGAAAACATGAACCACTGAACCAGTAATTCCACTAAAGAACAATATTTCCAATATTCACTATAGAGAACGTTGCATAAAACCAAAAAAAAAAAATGGAGGAAAATTTATTTTTGCAGAAACCCAAGTGTGCAAACTGCAACAAGACCAACAGGAAAACAAGAAACCAGTGAACAAGAAAGGATCAAACATGAACCATTGAACCAATAATGTCGCTAAAGAACAATATTTCCCATATTCACTGTAGAGAACGTTGCATAAAACAAAAAAATATAAAAAAAAAAAACAGAGGAAAATGTATTGTAACATCCCTGTTAAGTAAACATTTAAGGCTGTGAGGCCTATTAGGTAAACATTTAAGTCAATCGGGACTGTTGTGTAAACATTTAAGAAAGAATGCAGTGTGGAAGCTCTGTTACGTACGAAAAAACATTTATTATATTATTTTATAACAATAAAAAAAAAATAAGTAACAATAGTTCAAACAATAGAGGGTATGTAAAAAAAAAAGTATTCAAAGGACAAAGTAATATGAAGTGAAGTAATAAAAACCCGAATCTCCATCTTCAAAACTTCGGATATCCAAACATTTCAAGAATAAAAGTAAAAATTCAGAAAGACCATATATGATCAAAAACTTTGGATATGCTAACATATAAAACATTGGGAATATAGAAGCTGGCAATAAGACCTACAATTTGTTATCCAATTAGATCATGACATATATGGTATTTTTTATTATATAAAAATCAATCCTTTTAGTTCCCTAGTTCCAACAATAGATATTATGCAAATATTTTTGGTCAAAGGACAAACTAATATGAAGTAAACGAATTATCGGTCGCTATAGTCCCTCTACACCTTCGGCAGGGACTAACAATATTATCATTCATTATATAAACATAATTGTGTGGACCATAGCATTCCAACTTATGAATTTCCAAAGCCACCATTCTTTTCTTGCCATATTTCCTGAAGATGAGGTTAAGACCACTTAAAATTATCGGTTTCCCTTAATACATATAATCCACATGTTAACATTCTTCTCCATTACTTTATTGTAAAGAGAGAGAAAACATTTGACTAGAACATTGATGCAGGAGCATTTTTTCCTCCAAAATCTACCATGGTGAATAGATTGTAAAGAGAGAGAAAACATTTGACTAGAACATTGATGCACGATAAATTTTTCCTCCAAAATCTACCTTGGTGAATAGACCTAGGGGTATATGAATTTACCAAGGGAGTTGGTTCACTAACTTGTTATTATTGTAATTTACTATGTTTTATTGAAATTATAGAAGGAATCCATGTAATAGGTTGTGTTTAATTGAGTTTGGTTAAATGTAAGTGAATTTGCCTATGATAGAAGATATCAAGAGTTGTGAGGTCTATAAGAGATCCTAGAGTAATCTGTTGAGGATATTGTGGATTTGAGAGATCCTTGAAAATTTTGTGGAGTCTAAGTAGGATCTGAAATGAATAAGATTTCAGCCCTGTGTTGTATATTTTGTAAGCCTTTGAGAATTAGAGAAATAATTGTTTGTACAGAAAAAGTGAGGAAGAGGTAAACTGTGAATAGAAGTCCAAGTGTGGCCAAAAGGCCGAACAAAGGCCAATTAAATGTAAATTAGGCTAGAAAGACGAGAAGGACCTTATATAAATTGTGTACAGATTCATCACTAGAATCTTTGTGTGTTTATTTGACATCTTGGTGTATCATTATATGATATATTAAGTTAGCATTTGTGTAGTTTTCAAGAGTTGTTGTGTGCAAGCCGGAGCTAAGTGTTTGTTGCATGTTTGGATGCAACAAAATATATAGTAGTCATTGATCGTTTATCACTGGAAGGATCAATGATCCAAATCACGTCAAATGATAATGTAAGAGGAGGGAATCATGATCATTGGATCAAGGTCAAGTTAAGTCATGACCATTTGATCGAGATCATAGTAAAGTACTCACTGCATGTAACTGGAGAATCGTGATCGTTGGATCCATATTCAGATCAACGATTCTCGTTATAGTAGACCGCAAGCATTGGAGGATTTAAGGTGTTCAAGGATGAAAAAGTCCCGACAATCTAGTGATGGGAACATATCTGACCATTAAATCTAGATGTAGATCGACGGACGATAGTGTGTCAGAGTTTAGAAGGTACAATGAAGTTAAAGGAAAGGCAACCAATTCATGTCTAGAAGGGATCAATGACTAAAATTAGATCTGGGATAAAGTTTCCAAATCGACGGTCCAAACTCCATAGCCTAGACTTATATATGGTTAAATCATGATCGTTGATCATTAACAATATCAACGGTCCATATTATCTCTCATCTTGGACCATGAGATTTTTTTGTTGATGAGAAGTGTGAAATGTTTTGATGTTTCGATGATGAAAAATGTCATGCTGACGTAAGGAAATCCACATAGGAAGTAACACATGGAAACCTGGTCCCATGATATATGGTTTCTGTGGTAAGCCTTTGATGATAAAGATTAGATCTTGACTTTGTAGATCAATGGGCCCCGTCGAGACTGAGATACATCAAGCTGATGTCATATCCCCACTCCAGGGACGACATGTGACACTAGTACACATGGGCCCAAAATGCGACGAAATATTTCCACGTTTTTATAATTCGTGGAAAAATACATTAAAATTTTGTCTTTCTTTTAATTTTTTTTGGTTTGGCCCCGACGTTCGTCGATGTAGCATGATCCTGATTTATGAGCCGAATGAAATGAATAACAGACTGAATACAATAACACGAAGATACGAAGAACAAAAACATATATCCAATGAACACTAACTTCTATTGAATAAATGAAATAGGCTGGAACTGTAAAATTGAAGAACTGAAAACAACTTGCTCGAATGGTGGTAGATATCTCTAAGAAGAGATGTGGATGCTACACACATTCTTCTGAGAATAATGATTACAATGAGGCTCCAGAGGCCTTTCTAACATTACTCATGAATTCCAAAACCCTATACATCCAAAAACCTAACCCTAGGAGATGAAACACCAAAAGTTATGTGGGCCCTGATGGGTAAGTTGGTACTTCAACTTCCCAGGGTCTTAACTTTTTCATACTACCTCTGTTTTAGGTGCATGATAGCCCATTGGAAAGGAATTTTGAAGAACTACACATTATTCCATCAAACTTTGAATCTGTCTATAGTTTGACTGTGGCAAGCCAAAAAAACATTGTTTAGGGCCCCAAAACGACCCTGGAAGTACATAAAGATGTACTGACATAACAAATTCCAAACTAAGCCAGTTGGATTAGGTGGGAAACCACCAATATCCACCTTGGAGATGTGTAGGGCTTGAGACAACCTCAAAAGTGTAGAACCCACAATTACAAAGTATTATAGAAGAACACGTTGAACTAAAATTGTCAAAAGGAGCCAGTTGGAATAGGTGGGTGGCCACCAATATCCACCTGGATCATTCCTCCCCCCTTAGTAAGAAATGGTCCCCATTGCATTGATTTCCCCCATTAGGTGAGGAAATTTATGTTGAATTTGGCTCCGGGTGAGACAGTTTCCTTGGTGCATGAGCTACCCTACCTTGACAACCCGATAAAGATGGATCGTCTGTTGGAAAATTCCCTTGACCTATGTGTCCATTATCTGATCAGTGGATTCATGTTCCATGTAGTTTGAGTTGATATCTATTGGTGTCAACTGTTCTATGATCTCTGAGGTGTGCAGTAATGGTGGAAAATATAGCTGGAGGAGGTCCACATTGAACACTGGGTGCAATCCAAGGAATGGAGGAGTGTTGAGCTCAAAATCATTATCACCCACAGCCTTGGTGATAGTGTAAGGCCCATAGTGCAGTGGACGAAGCTTCTGATGGGGCTCTATAAGGCGTTCTTTCTACATATGTAACCAGACCTTGTCTCCCACCTAAAATTTGTGTGGTACCTAGTGTTGATCATGACACTAATTGAACTTAGCATTGTTTCTCTGCAAAATCTCATGGACCTATTGGCAGATGTGTTGAATCCGCTCAATGAATCCGATGAATTTTTTGGCCTCAGACTAAACATGGGAAGAATCTGTATGTGTTGTTGCAACAGGTAGTGCAACATCAATGTGAGCCAAGAGTTGGAATCCCAGCCCCACCTGAAAGGGGCTATGGCCGATGGAGCTATGGAGTGCCATATTATAGTTGTGTTGAAAATAGGGAAGCCTCTCATCCCATGTACAAGGATTCTAAGAGTTATACATGCACAAGATGTGCACAATCATCCAATTGACGACCTCTATTTGGCCATCGGTTTGATGGTATAAGACAACGTATTTAGTGAGCTTGGTGTCCAAAAGTGACCAGAGACTCAACCAAAATGTGTTGAGGAACCTGTTTTCCCAATTAGAGATGATGGTATGTGGTATCCCAAAATGGATACACACTCGTTCTAAGAAGATCTTGGCAGTATTTTTCGTTGTGATTCTCTTCTTGCAGTATGTGAGAATGGCCATATTCAAAAACCGATCAACTACCACAAATACACAATCATTTCCTTTCTTGGTGGAAGGAAGGCCATACATGTAATCCAATTAGATGGATTCGCAAGGCCTCTCAGGAGTAGGAAGATGGGTGTATAATCCTTGCTTCTTGATAGCTGGCTTGGAAATGGCACATGAAGTGCAAGATCAAATATACATGTTGACGTCCCGTCGAAGTTTTGGACAATAAAAATGTTTTTGTAGAACAACCACAGTTTTTTCCATGCCAAAATGTCCTACCATCCAACTGTAGCGAGCCTACCAAATCAGCTTTGCATGCTCACTTGTAGGAACACAGATATGGCCCAAATGGCATAATAGTTTATCCTGAATGTGAAAATCAGTGACATTCGTGCATGTACCCAAGAGATGATAGGTGGTGGCGAAGTCTGGATCTTGTTGATAAAGTTGGGGCCACTCATATGCATCATTCCCACATGAATGGAGCATCGTGGTGAGTGCAGCCACGAGAGGTCGACTGAGGCAGTCATCAACACAATTTGTGCTCCTTGTCTTATACTTGATGTTGAGATGGAACTTCTGCAGGTAGGTGGAGCACTTTTGATGGCAATCGTTCTGCAACTTACCCTGTGTCTATATGAACTGGAGAGGCTTGTGATCAGTGTGGATGATTGTCTCCTTTCCTAGAATGTAATGTTTGCATTCATGACAAGCTTGTACAATGGAATACATTTTCTTGTCATAGGTGGGGTATTTCCAGACAATATCTGAGAGTGTCTCACTATGGTATGCTACTAGATGACCATGTTAAGTGAGAATTGCACCTGCAACATAGTTAGATGCATCTGTCTCAATATCAAACGATTGTTGCATATCGAGTAAGGAGAGTATTGGAGTTGAGAATAAGTGATGCTTCAAATCATCAAAAGCTCATTGTTGGTCCTTCCCCCATGCAAACTATGCATTGCTACCGGCCTTGGTCACTTAGCTGAGGGCCCATGCAATATGGGAGAATCCCAACATGAACCGTCGGTAGAAGTTGGAAAGTCCCAAGAAGCTTCGAAGCTCAGTTAGTGTGGTCGAGGTTAGATAGTCACAAATGAATTGGATATTAGCTAGATCAACATGTACCCGATGCTCATCAACAATGTATCCCAAGTTTTGGACCATTTTCATGCCAAAGGAGCATTTTTCCAAGTTGGCAAATAGATTTTGTTGCCGTAGAGTTCTCAAAACCTATTGAATATGATGCATGTGCTCCTCCCAAGTTCTGTTGAAGATGAGGATGTCGTCCAAATATACCACCACAAAAGAGTTGGTGAAGGGTATCAATACATCATCCATCAAACTCATGAAAGTGGTTGGTGCATTTGTTAAGCCAAACTACATGACCATCCATTCAAAGAGACCTTCTTTAGATTTGAAAGTTGTCTTCCATACATCAGTTGGTTTGATTTGAACCTAGTGGTAGCCAGATTTTAGGTCAATCTTGCTGAAGAAATTTCCCCCCTTGAGTTGGTCAAGAAGGTCATCAATTCTAGGAATTGTGTTCCAGTTCCTAAATTTGATTTTGTTTAATGCTCTATAATCAATCCAGAGATGCCAGGTCTCGTCTTTCTTCTACAAAAGTACAATCGATATTCCACAAGGGGAGGAGATGGGTTTGATGTGCCCCTTTTGAAGTAGATCTTGGATCTGACGCTTGATTTCATCATTTTTCATCAGGGAGCGACAATATATTGATCCATTAGGCAGAGGTGCACGGGGCATTAGATCAATTGGATGCTTGAATTGGAAGTGCATCGGTACCCCGCTGGGTGAGGAGAATATGTCTATGTACTCTTCCATGATCCCGTCCAATTTCTTTTGCTGCAAAGAGAGGCTCTATGTAGAGGCCACAGATGTGGCAATGACCTTCTGCTTACTATGAGCATGGATCACAAAAAATACGAACTTCGCGGTCTGTGAAATGAACTTACTTCATTTCTTAGCAGAGATTAAAGAAATAGTGGTAAACAACGCTACCTCTAGTATCCTATACAATTGTCTACCCAAATTAATAATAACACCGTGGGATCTAGAATCATACATAACATGTCGCTTCCAAAAACATGGTTTTCCTAAAAGAACATCACAAACTTCAATGGGAGAAATATCACATAATACCTCATCTTTGAAAGGCTTGATGTCGTAGGGAAGGCGACATTGTTGGCTAACACAAAGATCTCTTCCTTGGCGAAGCCAACCGATGGTGTAGGAATGCGGGTGCGATGTCGTCAGCAGGTCCAACCGCTTGATGACCTCTGATGATATCAAGTTCTTCTAACTTCCGCTATCGAAAATGAAATGAAGCGGAGCCCCCTTTACCCACATTTGTGAGTGAAAGAGGCATTACCCTTCCTCTAGTTCTTCTGGTTCACTTGGATGGACTTTGGTGGTAGCGAAAATGGCACTGGGTTCATCATTGATAATCCGCTTCTCTCCTTCTAGATTTGATTTGGAGTCAGAATCTGCCTCTAACTTAGAAGCTTTCAACTCAGCCACCAATGACTTCTTGGAGAGACATTCTTCAGTGTTGTGCCAAGGAATTTTATGGTATTCGCACCATTTTCTTGTGTCCTTCTTCGACTTCTCATTACCCTTCTTGTGTTGTGGCTTGTACTGGTTGTCCTGAGAGTGGACATATTTTCTCTGTACCTTTTTTGTGGGTTGGGGCTGCCTTTTCCCTGCTTCGGCTGTGAGGAGTTTGCATATCCAAACTCTCACCTCTTCTGCTTAAATTTCTGCTCGATCTTGACAACATATCTATAAGTTGTACCCAATGATGTGATGTCCAAAAAACCATTTATATTTGAATGTATCTATGCATACAACCACAATATTTGAGCATGAGATGTCTCTCAGAGTATTTGATACCCAATTTGGTGCACAAGTTATCGAAAATATTGGTGAAATATGGTACTATCTATTCCCTTTCCTGACAGAGGGTGGTCCATATTGTGTACTGGTCCTCGTTGTAACAACCCTGGTTAAATAGATGCATAGGGATTATTAAGTAAAATTATTTAGATAATTAATTGTCCTAATATGGTTTTAGTTAAACAATGATTAATATTAATAATATTAATTAATTATTTATTTATAAATTAATTGTTTATAACTTTTGATTGATTAATTAATTAATTGATTGATTACATAACACATTCAATGATTTGGGTAATAAATTAAGGGGCTTAATAACTTTAATTTAATCCTTATGAAACTTTACGTATGACAGGTTAAGGATAAGGTAATAAAGGAGGGGATAAGGTAATTAATGGAGGGGAGGAGAGTCAGTGAAGGGGAAGATATGACGGGGGAAGAGTCCTACGGGAGGGCATCATGAGAATTTGGGGGGAGGAAGAATTATTGGAGAGGAGAAGACTATAGTTCTGGTTGGATATTTTCTGGTTTTTGTTGTTGGGTTCTGGATTTTTGGTGAACCATTGCAAGGGGCACCGGGTTGCTGGGGGTTTTGGGAAAGCGGGCCAGGATTCCTTACGATATCTAGGAAGTAGGGAGCTGCATAGGCTGCTCCTAGCTAGCTGGGTGGTTAGTCGGTTTTTGGGCAGGGTTTGGTCAGTGCATCAGGCTGGGCAAAGCAAGAGGGAAAGGACAACCAGATCAGGGGGAATTAGCATCAAAGCAGAGGTATTTTTATTTTGTTAAGTAATTATTATTCTGTTATGTAATTCACTAGATTGTTGTTCATTAATTAATTTAACATGCTTATATGTTGAATGAAATAAATTACTTAGTCTTTCTGCGTAGAAGTAATCTTATCTGTTTCAATTTATGGATTTTTATTAGACTTAATTTAATTTGGTCCCTACACATGGTATCAGAGCCCTGGTTCAAAATCTGGAGCCAAGGGCCTACCTACCCACCCATAAATTTAAACAAACCCCACCCAGAAATTTAAACAAACCCCACCCAGAATTTAAACACTTCTATTTAGTTATGGTGAAACCCTGAAACCCTTAATTAGATGAAAATCCAAGCTCCAGCTCCATCCCCACCTAACCTGCAAGCCAAGCCCACAATTTTTTTGTTAGATACAGATATATATATGTAAACATTATTCTCATTGAAAGTAAAATGGTATAATATTTTAGACAACGAAAATGTTAAATGAATTTCAACATTGGTTACAATTAAACCCCCCCGCCAAAAAAGGGGGATATATAACAAAAGTAAATATATATATATATATATAATAAATTATTGAATGTAGCTTTTCCCGAAACTTTTCCACCCTAAAATTCTTGAATGCAGTAGTTTGAGGTGCTAGGACTGGAGAGAAAGAAGTAGGAGAGCTTTGCAGCATGGCACAGGCTTTGGAGGTTCTGTAGGCTGCAGCTCAGGATGTTTATACTTCCTCAATTAAACAGAGGATTGTGGTATTCCAGGATAATATTATTCCCCTCCTGGATAAACCAGGCGAAGTCAATATTGATTGTCCATCACTATTAGTTGATATAATCTGGAAGAATTTGTTCATATATGATGACCGACCATCTCAAGTAGTTGTGGAGGAAGCCATATCAAAATAACTAAGAGAACCTGCATTTGTAAAATCATTTCTTCTGCTCTTGTTCAATCTGTTGAGAAACATGTGAAGGATGGATTGAATTTAGCATGTTACAGGCCTTTTATATGGTCATGTCTCCTGGTTAGATGGAGTCCATCTCTTACTACAACAAAGAATGCTTTCACGAGAGTTGCATCCGTGCAAGCATCTCTGCTTTGTGTGCTTTTACAGGCACCAGTCCATTTACAGAAGGCCAGTAAGAGGGTCTTTATTCATCTCCTTCATGAGGTACCAACAATTTGCAGACTCTATATTGGAGAGCTGCAAAATGGAAGTTTCAAAATGGAAAATAGTGTTGCGTTAATTGGAGTTTTACTTGATTATTGTGCAAATAACTCTCCTCTATTTGAAGAAAACAAGACAAATTTCCTAGAACTGTACCTTACAGTGGTTCTCAACTCAAGGGAGAAACCTCCAAAGGCACTTAGTGAA